>OX328123.1:107159882-107379882 GCA_946811695.1 Gonocerus acuteangulatus | reverse complement strand
GATAAAAAACCCTTTTAAAAAAATATATAATTCACTTTAATTTAATGTTACTGTCATTGTAATTTTTTTCCGTATAAAAAAATATTTAAATTATTAGGATAACACACTCACTAGGTAAATTAATTGAAATGAAGTCGGTTAATATAATCGTTCACACTTTCATCTATATTTGTTTTTCCTTATAAAAAATATATCTTTTGATATTTCCTTATGAAGCTTAGAACAATCACTAGTTTGTGCTCTTTTCCTTTTATTCGAATACTCCTATTAAATTTGGTGTACTAATTTAATATATTATAACATTATGTTCTACGTCTTTATTTTCATGTGAAATATTCCAGGACAATGTAATTCAACCCAAACCCCATATTTTTTGACAATTATGTAAATATAGGCCCTGTGTTAACTTTAAGAAATTTAGTTATCTACGAAGTTGTGATAAGCCTCGATATAATTTACGGGGTGTACTGCACTGAGATGTCATAACTTTAAGGGTGTATTATCCACGCCATTTGTACTTAAGTGACGCATTTTCTTAATCAGCTATTTGTAGAATTAGAGGTTTGCCTCTTCCTCCAAAGTTACCTTATCTAAAGTTGATGCCCCATCCTTCCCACACTAGGGTATTCATTTAAAAATATCCAGTACATCTTCCCGTTTTCCAACATCAGGAACAAAATCCCTTGCTCCTGCAGAAGGTCGAGGAAATGATCCTGTCTCACTAAGTGTACGGAACGTCCGAGGATCGGGAAAGCGTCTTCCCGGGAAACGGCTACTGTATTCATGAACTGCTGCAGATGCATTAACATTAATAAAGCCATAAACGAACAATATATCCGTTTATTTAATTAGAAAAAAATCTGGGCAGTAGTATAATCTGAGAAGTGAGTACCACTCAAGCAGACTAATAAATACAAATATATACTTATTAAATAAGGTAGGACATGCGCAGACAATTTTTGAAGAATTAGTAACAAATCCATTGGTTATTTTTAGATAAGAGTAGTATAAAAATCCTTTCATTTAAATCTATTATTTTTGCTTATTATCTGCAGGAGAGTTTTTTTCTATACAATTTCCAATAATTGTAATGAATAACCTAGATAACTTATAAACGTAAATTGTAGTGTCTATTTTTTTTTAAATATTCATTTACATTTTAATGTACATTTATTTTTAAATAGACTAGAATTAAAACTAGAAATTAGCAAAAAATACCTTCCAAGCATGACAATATAATATATGATTGATTGGTGAGACGGCTTCTCTTTCCAGCGGTGTTCTTTCTCTCCTTTCTGCAATATTTCGCCGCGGGAATGGCATTCCCTTGCCAACCATCAAGGATGGATAAAGTCAGCCTGACGAAGCCGGAAAGGAAACCGGTGAAATATTGCAGAAAGGACAGAAAGAACACCGCTGGAGGGAGAAGCCTTCTCACCAATCAATCATTTCAACCCCAGCGAACTAACTTAAAAAAAACAATATAATATATGTACTATAGGTTTACAATAATTGCAATTATTTCCAATAGGTTCTTCTGTCTTTTTTTACCCTTGCTTCCAAAGTCTCTCCGTACTCATTATCAGAGCAAAAAGTGTATTTACCAAGTGTGGTAAGGATGCCATATCACCCTTATCGTGGGAAATTAAAGAATGTATTGAAAATGGTTTATTCAAGCTAAAAAGCATTCATTGCTTTATACTTAGAAATGAGAAAAATTAGATTCAATTTTCTTTTTCTATAACAACGAGTTACCATTTTAAAGCTTATTAAATAATGCAACTTTCGAGGCGGGGGGAAATCTTTAAAGTCTACTAATAGCTGATGAAGAAAATATTGAATAATTTAAGAAAACACTAATATCAATAGTTCACGTCTATATGGCTTTTAATATAGCTCTTAATTTACATGGCAATATTTCTAATTAGAAATTTAATGTAGGTTCTAAAAACGTGGTCGGTACTTAAGATACATTAATTAGAAATCCCCAAAACACAGTTTTACAAAAAAATAGAACGTTCATTTCTGCGTCATTTAACTAAAAATGAGGTTTAGCATAAATACCCTGTATATATATATATATATATATATATATATATATATATATATATATATATATATACATATATATATATATATATATATATATATATATATATATATATATATATACATATATATATATATATATATATATATATATATATATATATATATATATATATATATATACACACCTTTTACGGTTTTTTTCCTCCGGAGATTCCGGGAATGACGTCGAGTCAACGAAGGGCGCAGTACATTTCTCTTATCGAGAGAAGAATTCATTAGAATATTTGTTCTAAAATGGCAGACTTAGTTGACTTTTTTTCAGGCATTTGAGATTTATCCAAAATACGTATATTTTTAAAATATATATTTTTGGAATTGTATATTGCTTTATCAAAGGGGGCCTTAAAATCAAATAACAAATAAATAAATTATCATTTACTGTTAACATTTAATATGCTGACGGTCGACGAGCGCGCTACGCGCATGCTCGTGTACGACACCTGTCAGTCTGTAGAGAAATAGCACCTTCCCGCTTGACCGGTTCCCGGGTCGTTTTTTTTGTATGTAGGAGGAGGAGGACGGGATGCGGAGTTTTATGAAATCTCATTTCTTACTTGAGGACGCTATTAATAGACGGGTGGGGGTAGCGCATCCGGGTCAACCGCCTCGCAGGGTCAGTCGCATTCCAGCAACACCCAGGTGCGCACGGTTGCTTGTATGCCTTATCATTTGCCGGGACATAAATATATTGGGCCAGGTACAAATAATTTTGAAGAAGAACCTGTAGACGAGAACGATCGTATTGCTCAGTTACACGATTTGGATTATTTAGCTGCTACTACACCTGAGGACATACGATCTGCCGATCGGCGTGCTATAAGTAGTTTTGGTGCTGATTTTGTGTCTACAGGTAATTGGCACTCAGCTCTAGGTGCTCTTGGTCTTAGGGGAAAGTATGCTTTGGAGACAGTAGTTGGACGTCCTGTATATCCTAGTATACTCCGTCTAGGAGACAAGATTATTACAGAGCATTGTATGGTGCTAGGCAACGCTTCTTTGCATATTACGCACGTGCTAATCACATAACCTATAACGAGGCTCAAAGGAATCAGAGGACTATTCTCCAGAATTCTGCCGAGTGGGAACAGGAAAGGACACGTTTAGAACAAACATTTCAACAGCCAGGGTTTGAGACTGCAGCTGATAGACTTAACGCTCAACGAGACATAGGACAACCTCTGGCTTCATCTACTCAACAGGAAGTCAACGCAGGACCATCCAGGGAAATATCACAAGACCCTTACGATAACATGGAGTATTTTCAAAATCTTGTAAATACCCAAGGTAACACTAATGCTATGGACACAACAGACAATGTAGAGAAACGTTCCATCGGGGGTGGCGGTGGTCAGACCATAGGGGGTGGACCCTCCGTTATGGGACAGGCGGCGGAAATGCAAATATTACATAATCCTCGTATAGCCTCTACTACATGGTCTATCAAACATTCACATTTATTTCAGACGTGGGGTTACCAATTCCATTTATATGAGAACACTATGGCCAAAGGAAAATCGTGGTTGTTACATTATCCGTTAGCTCTGGTTCCGGTAGACTTTTTACCATTTTATATGACACCTCAGGAGTTTGACAATCTACCGACCGGTACGTTTATTGAGGAAGTACGTGTTAAAGTTACTCCAAAAGGTATAAGATGTAGCTTTGATACAGCATCAACTCTCTCGGGGCATGCTAATAATCAACAAACGATATTTGGAATAACAGCCGTTGGTTTAAATCATAAATACCTCTTAAGACATAGACGTGCTGTTCCTAATGCCACGTCACCTATGAATCCCACATATAGTGTAATAGAAAAGGATGACGTTAATAAAATCGTAGATCGTTTGTGGGGTACTACAACAGCTAGTGCGGATTTTAATAAACAATTCCCTACAAGCATGTGGACAATAAGGTCCTTACCTTTCTACACGGGTATCATTATGCCTAAGGAGAAAGATAATGATTCTTTTAAACTCGATGCAGGCCATGTAGACCTAACGTCACATACAAACGTGTTTAATGTTCTAGATCATAAGGATGTACCATGTTTGAATAATAAATATAAAACCAACTTTGCTCCGTTAAAGGTAAAAAAGAATGAGTCGAGCACTGATTCCGTCGTCGATAAAGACCATCAATGGCATGGTAATATATATTCCATGTATAATGTTAATGTAGCGGCAGATGGTGGATTATTATACGCTAAAGCACCGTTAAAAGGGTCTTCTGTGCACTGGTCATTATCGTGGGAGAAAGAGAATGCTTACAAGGTACCCGTTGAAGAGGGCTATTACAAGACAACTCCACAAAGACCGTTTCATACAATGTCTCAACCTCAAGTCCATATAGGTGTGTTACCTGTACAATCCAATGCTCCAAGTGATGTAGATGCTTCCTTTGTAAATGCCTCAGCATAATATTATATAGAAACTGAGATTGTATTAAATTCAAATATTAACTCTTTGTGTAACAGAGCCGACATTGTTGAACATGTCAGAGCTGTATATGATAGAGATTACAGTGTCCACGGTATGTATAATGTGGAACACTATCAAGGAATGGTGTCATGTACAAAATAAAAAGACAATATTATAGTAAAATGTATTTTTATTAATTTCCTTTTTCTATAATACTATATTCCTCCAATAACCGAACAAAGGCTATTGGAAGGATTTTTAACATATGGTTGCTAAAATCATATGGCTTAAAACTATAACTGGTCATTCGAACCTCGAATTCTTTGTTCTGAGGAAAAACACGTATGTTTGTTGCAATAAGGGTCGGTGTTTTAGTAACCGGCCTATGTGTTTTATACTTGATGTTAGCAGACATGTTTGCTCCTGAGAACAATAACTTAAAGGTCTCGAATGACGCAGGTTCTACTGAAGGCTCGTCCAATGAAAGGAGATTACGGTCTATACAGTCTTCGAAAGGGAATTGTGAGTACTTGTTGAAATTACCTATTATTCCAAAGTTAATCATAACTTCGGATAGAAGAGAACACAACCAGGTTTTACCACAGTCAGGAGGTCCATAGAATTCAATGCAAAGACGCTTGCCTGATTTCTTTGCTAGTAAACAATATATACTAGTTAGAAATGATTCAAGCGTAATGGCATTATGTGTAGCCTGGAATTCTAAGAATTCACGCAGAAGCGATACAGACATGCCTTCATCGTAATATTCCTCAAGTACATTGCCTTCTATTGAACTGTATAACTTCATTACAGATTGATTTCTATGAATGTTACACAATTCAATAAACGACATTCGTGAAAGGCGTTGCCTGTTCAACTCCAGTGATTGTTGTAAAACAGGATGTGAATCAGTATACAGACCGTATTCTCCTTCTAACCAGACACGGGATCGTTTTGCGAGCGAGATGGGGGTTATCAGGTGGCATAAGAGCCATGAAAGGACGTTTGTCTTCGTGAGACCTTTTTTCTTCGGTCTCGATTCAACAAGTCCTGCATGGATTTTATGGTTCCCTGAACCCTCGACATCAGCATCATGTCGGTCCCGTCCTCCATCACAAATTGAATTTTCATCGCTCGCCGTCTCCACCATTGCTCTTGATCACCTCCTTTGTCGGATACAACGACATTTGGAGAAGATAGGTACCTCTCCGTCCCATTACCTCTGTAGTAGACGAGGTACCTCGGCCATACACAGATATATGAGAGGAGAGCTCCATATCGGTCAACCCCGAATTCCCTGATGCGAAAAGAGCGGTGAAGTCGACGGGCTCCTGCTTCCCCTGCTCCACTGAATCCTCTTGAGGAAATGCCTGCAGCTCCTCGAAGTCTTTGGAACCAGAGGCAACGGCAGGTGGAGTTGGGGTATGCGTAGTCGTGAAGGATGTGGAGATGGTCCCGTCCACGCTGGTAATGGAGGCTGATGACGATGAGCTGTCCTCCGCCCGACGTTTGTTGAAGGCATTCAATGTTGTCACGAAGGCTGTTCGTGCCTTCACGTAAGTCGACGACAGGCAGGATTGAGTGCAGGAATCTTCTATGCGTTGGGACAGACAAGAAATCAAGCGAGGCCTGTTGTTTGAACAGGTCCCACCATCCATCTCGTCCGTGCTCTGCAGACAGGTCCACAGCTCCATCACAAGGCTCTGCGTGTCCATGCTGTCGAGGCTCGCCAGAACCTCCGTCAAGAAGGTCATAGCCGCCACCATCGGGTCCTTCGCTACCAGCAGGACCAGCTTCATAAAACCAAAGAGGGTCTGCAACGGCCTCCGCTCCGTCTTGGTCTACAATGTACAAGTTATTAGATACAATACATAAGATATGTAAACGGAATATATATCTATAAACGTGTACATACCTTCTTGCAGGAGGCCTGCGAGGAATTCCTCGAAACCCTGCGGTTTTTCTGCGGCGGGAGAAAGTCCTCGTTTCCCTCCGCGTTTACGATGGAGTCCTGTTGGCCACATTGCTCGGTGATGCACAGAGCTCGACTGTTTCTTCTACGAATTCTTCAATATCAGATAACTGTTCTGACGAAAGAAGGTTTCCACCGGAGTGAGACATGTTGAGGAGACAGACTAAGAGACTGATACTTAGCTGGAGATGCGTCCAGTATATAAAGGGAACCCCCCACCCCAACCTTGAACACGTGGAAGGCACATGCATGCTTGACCTTTCCGGGACTTAGAAAAGGAGATTTCATAAAACTCCCCATCCCGTCCTCCTCCTCCTACATACAAAAAAACGTCCCGGGAACCGGTCAAGCGGGAAGGTGCTATTTCTCTACAGACTGACAGGTGTCGTACACAAGCATGCGCGTAGCGCGCTCGTCGACCGTCAGACGGCAATGTACCTGAGGAATATTACGATGAAGGCACATCTGTATCGCTTCTGCGTGAATTCTTAGAATTCCAGGCTACACATAATGCCATTACGCTTGTATCATGTATAACTAGTATATATCGTTTACTAGCAAAGAAATCAGGCAAGCGTCTTTCCATTGAATTCTATGGACCTCCTGATTGTGGTAAAACCTTCATATGGAACTAAAGATTTAATATGCTCGTTAAATTTTCCTTGCTTCATATGGAACTAAAGATTTAATATGCTCATTAAATTTTCCTTGCTTCATATGGAACTAAAGATTTAATATGCTCGTTAAATTTTCCTTGCTTCATATGGAACTAAAGATTTAATATGCTCATTAAATTTTCCTTGCTTCATATGGAACTAAAGATTTAATATGCTCGTTAAATTTTCCTTGCTTCATATGGAACTAAAGATTTAATATGCTCATTAAATTTTCCTTGCTTCATATGGAACTAAAGATTTAATATGCTCGTTAAATTTTCCTTGCTTCATATGGAACT
Organism: Gonocerus acuteangulatus; assembly: GCA_946811695.1. Taxonomy (NCBI): domain Eukaryota; kingdom Metazoa; phylum Arthropoda; class Insecta; order Hemiptera; family Coreidae; genus Gonocerus; species Gonocerus acuteangulatus. The sequence continues at coordinate 107,372,423 of OX328123.1, read as the reverse complement.
AAAGATTTAATATGCTCATTAAATTTTCCTTGCTTCATATGGAACTAAAGATTTAATATGCTCGTTAAATTTTCCTTGCTTCATATGGAACTAAAGATTTAATATGCTCATTAAATTTTCCTTGCTTCATATGGAACTAAAGATTTAATATGCTCGTTAAATTTTCCATGCTTCATATGGAACTAAACATTTAATTTTTATTTTAATATAATCATTTAAAAAGAAATACTTATAAAAGAGCATAATAACGAATTGAATAAAACATTCTTAAAGAATAATAAAAAAAGTGGCCTACAGGGAGCCTATGGGTAAGAGGGCGCTTTAAATTATATGTAAATGCGATAAAGAAAGCGGGAACCTAAAATAAAGAGGAAGTAAAAAGGGGGGCAGACCCGAGACTTGAAGATCTAATAATATTCCGAGTGTTGGGGTCGGTAGGCGTTTGAGGTGGAAATTCTTGCTTCTAGCTTGAAGATGATTTGTATGCAGGGTTTAGCCTAACTCGCCTCTATTAGGGCGCAGCCTCTGTATTAGGACAAAGGGGAACCTCCACCTCTGGGTCAGGGTTCTTATGAAAACAGGACATTCTCAAGACTTTCTTATTCTTTTACTCTACTTGTGTCTTTTTTTTTAATTTTATAGGCCTTTGCGTTTTGTGCGGCTAAAGGAAATTCTATTTAAACATATAATTTTTTAAGAATGAATAAATTAAAACCGGTCATCATCGTTCTCTCTTATGCAGAAGGCGTTTCGGAACATAATGTGCCAACCTCAGATGCTAAGCAAGAATAAATTACGTTTATTAGTGGTACCATATTGATAATCAATAAGGAAATTTATTCAGAGTAAGGCCCAGTTACTACGGACTTAGGTTAAGTGAAAAAGAATGAGAAATATGCTTCATTTCGTTTATCGCAGACATAAGAAAATAACTTTTTAATGCTACATATGTCAAACAGCGTTTCAGAAATATTTAAAAAAAGAATCATATTATTATTTATTTATCGAAGGCAACATTATGTATTTATTAATAAATTTTATTTCTTTAATTTTTTGTGTTGACTATCCTATTAATAAAGACTACATCTCATTGTAATGTCATTTATTCATCTCAAACAGCACGTCACGCAGTTTGCCCGAATTGTCAAAAACCGAAAAATATTTTGAACGAAAAATATTTCATTTGATTTATAATACAAAAATACACCGAAAAAACGTGTGAAGCTCTTAGAATGGTACAAACGATTTGGAATTTGGCCCCGAAAATACATGGTTAAAATACTGGCTGGATTGATTTCTTTGTGTTTTCCTGGAGTCTGTCCCTTTCCGTCCACAAATCTTCATGTACTGGTTCAACTTTAAGACCTCATAAAAAATGATCTTTTATTATTATTTTATATATTTTTTCAATGCAATGGGAAATCGCCCTATAAACCGATTTGTCACATTTGCAATTGATTTTATTCGAACGAAAAAAAAAATGCATTCTGGAATCACCCTAAAACAAGAATTAAGACAATTTATTATAAAAATATTATGAAGAAACTATATAAATATTGTGATAAAACCGAACTAACAATAAATAATAATCATACTACATAAGCTGCTTAAATCAATAGTTCTGAGGCTTACTAAAAATAAATAGATGTGTTGATTCTTACATCCTGTAGATCTCATCTTCTTTTTTAGGAAACCAAGCATTCTTTCTGGCGTGGTTCAGCCTGAAGGTTTTGCAATCCTTATTTCTGCTCTTCTGGGTTTCTTCAAGAAGCTGTCCGATTGGAGGAGCAGCTGTTTGCTATTATTTGACACCATGGAGTAAAACCTTCCTTAATGTTGAATGAATATAGTACCACGGGGGCATAGAACCCAAATTTAACTAAGCCAATCGCGTGATGTCTATTTATAACTACAAAAATGACTGAACATGCGATAAGGTATATTTTTGTGAATCAGATTTTTTTTTTTAATTACTCAAACGACAGTGTTTATAATCCAAAATAAACCAAACGATATAGAAAAATATACTGCCTAATGTCACTATTCCAAGCGGACGAAGTCGCGTGCACAGCTAATTTTTAATATTATGTGAAAGATATCAACAACAAACGACAAAGATAACAAACGACAATAACTTGGAGGAACTGTGTCGTCTTAGCGCGATTCCGTTCATATCTCTAGTCCTATTAGTAAACAAATAACGTTCTAAAAAAACAACAACAACCAACTAAAAAGAGATTTAAACAGTACCCTTCAAAAGTACAAAACTAACACTTTGCAAGCTTTAAACACTTAATTGTCCGATTGACATTGCCCAATTGAAAATTGCTTCGAAATCTTTTGGCAGAGAATGTCGTAAGCTTCTCAATGGACACATTACACTTAGCACGATTTTTCACCCGTTTTGAGACATTTGAAAACATAAACGATTATCCCATAAGTTGAGAAGATTCCCAGCATTAATTACCTGTATTTTTTCGACTCATGCACACGTATGTAAGATCTATAATTTTAAATGCCACCATGATGAAAAATCATTGCAATTTCTTAGATTACAAAAGTTTAAATCTGTACCTCGGAACAAAAAATTGTTAAAAGGGCCAATGTTAAAGGAAAATATTATTTTTCTCATAAACTAACAAAACCCAACCTAATGTCACTCGTACACTTCACTCAAATTTTAGAGGTTTGGACATTGGCCTTTTTTGTTCCAAGGTAAAGAAATATATTGAACACTAATATAACCAGTGCACTATTATAACTTATGAATATTGGAGGTTATCTAGAGCTGAGAAAGCTTTTTTCATGACGGTTAAGTACAATGACACTCGGTAGACATAATTCCCGGCCAATGAGAAAATTGTGTTAATACCAAAAGGAAATAGGTACATTCGAAGTTTGGGTTTACTCCACGAAAAGAATAAATAGAAATTAATAATTTAGTCAAATGTTTGTTCTAAATATTTACTTAAATTTTAACGCCCATTATTATTATTAACTAAGAATTTTAGGACGCGTTATCTATAGATTACCACCCTTTTCTAGCCAGGATAGGGCTGATGCCTTTTCGTTTTTCAAAAGAAAAACCACCACCCCGTATTTTGTAATTATTTGGGTTATGTCATGGAAATTATTCATTATTGGAGCGTACCCTATTCAGGGTTGCAGCATACACTACTATCGTTATCAGGAATTTGCTTAACCCTCGAACACTAACCTGCATCATATTGACGCTTATTTAATCAATTGTAATACTGTAATCAATTGTCATTTTCGTCCGTTAAATGGGGGTAGAGCCGGTCTCCCCCCCCCCACCACCTATTCCTGAAGCAAATCCTCCTACCCACATCCAGCATGATTTCACCTCTAAGCGAGTGATTAGATAGGTGTGACCTTGATTTTCCCAGAAGACAGTGCATCAAATTGACGTAGAGGTTAGTAATACACGTACATTTTTCTACGTCATTTTGATACACTGTTAGTAATATGAGCATTAAGTCTACGGCACTCTGACGTATAGGTAGTAATAAAGACTTATTATAAAATGCATCATCGTGACACAGAGTTAGTAACGACCACCTAAAATATAATTACACCATTAATTAATTATGTAAATAATTGCAAATTACACATTGTTAACGCAGTAATTATTTTAAAAGTCGAGAAGGCATTGGGATATTATGTTATGTATTATTATTATTATTTCTTGTGAAAGGCCATGGGTGTGTATAAGGGGGGGCTGCAGCCCCCCCCCCGAAATTTTTTTTGATCGGTAAAAATGTCATAAAGCCTTTAAAAATAAATAAAATAAGATTACTTAGTTCATAAAAAATATTTTACTTTAGAAGTAAGCGTTTTAGTTGGTGAAAACTATTCCTTCTAAACGTTAATATTCCATGCCCCGGAAATGGTCCCAGCCCCCCCCCCAATTATTTTTTATATACGCCCAAGTGAAAGGCATATCCATTCGTTGAGCAGCTTTGAATACTATCTTGATTTTTTGTTAAAAATAAATAATGGTTTCGCCCCTTCAGGTCTTTAGCTAACCGATTCATGTAAATACACATGAGGTGATGTGCATAGGCTGCGTCTTCCTCCACATCTATCTTCTTCCACTTCCCATTGAGCTCCTTGAAGGCAATATTGAGTTCCGTTTATAAGACTGACTCTATTATATATAATTAGACTGTCAATATTATATGGCTGCCTATATTATATATGTACGAGTAATATTAATATTTTTTTTAAATATATTTTTTGAAGTGTAATATTTCTTGTCTACATTCATATTTTCTTCTCTTTCTTCCATATTTTTTGTTGCGCTATGTTTTATGTTTTTTATTTGTAATTTTATGTATTAAATATTGACAAATATTCATATTTTTAACACCAAATTTCTCCATTATCCCTGATAATCAAGTTCTGAGCCATTTTCCTGTGTATACGTCAAATTGATACACAGTGTAATAGTGTAGTAATAATAGCAATAGTAATATTGTAGGATGAATTAAGGTTAGTGTTCCAGGGTTAAGAACGCGACACACGGTCAGGCAGCCTCAAAGCCGGTCGCCTGAACGTGTATGTATTCCAGTCGCCTGAACAGTCTTAACAGACAGACCGGCCGGAATATATACACGTTAAGAGGACCGGCTTTCAGGCGGACTCATCAGGTCTAACTGACAGGCCTGTCTGACCGTGTGTAGCCTTCTTAAAGGAAGCTACTGCCTGTCGGACTTTCATTACTCGCAGGTCGCATTTCTACCAAGGTTACCAATTCTTGTAATCACCATCAAAATTTGAAAAATATGGTAAGCTAAAGCCAAGAGGGCAGAATATTGGACTTTGAAAATTCAGCGTAGATCGGGGATAAGGTAGATAGCGTTACATAGAGCCTACTTAGAACGGTGTGATTTATTAAACGTGTGAATAAGACAGAACTTCCTCTCCCTTTGCAATTAACACGTGCCCCAGGGCTACGACCCACTTCACAGGCACTTGAAGGAATGAGGCTCTTCTTATCCTCACGTGTAGGACATTTCCTTTACATCCTCCTTTCATTTAATGGTGTCGACCTCATGTATGTATACATGTACTACATAGATGTGTGTATACGCACAATACCAGCTTACAAGATGGCAAGCATTTCATATCTGATAACAATAATTTAGTGAAGAAATATTAATTAACCTCTGGACGTTACACTCTTGGGTCACTTGTCCTTGTTTAGCCAAAGGGTCTTACAGTTCCTTGACGATTGGTCTCTCGGCACCAGTGAAGAGTAGCTAAGAACACCTTCGTGTCTTCAATACAGGCATACATATTTTGACTCAATTTTCAGATTAATTCTCAAATTCGGTAGGGCAATTGTATTAAATGTAAACTATCTGTTTGATAGCTTATTTAATTTTCTACAAATACGATACTTCATAGAGCAATGTAATTCGTAGAAATCAGAGCTTGAATGGATTAATTTCCAGCAAAGATATTCTCAGTTTCCTATGTTGGTGCCTGCATCTTGCATCGCTTTGAGATTTTAATATGTTTACATGTAAAAGATTAATCTGAGAAATTTAGTGATTTCATTCAAAGTTTCCCAAATGACATTGAGGATTAGAGAGGAAATGGACTTAAATGACGCAGTTTGGGCATTTCAGATGATTTTGAGTGTTGTGACAAGGTAAGTGCTTAAAATATTGGATTTGTTCGAGGCGTCATTGTAGTCGGTGTTTAATTTTTTTAAAAGTAAAGTTAATTTATGAATGGAAGCTTCCCACTCACTCGCTCTCCTCTCTCTCTCTCTCTCATATATATATATATATATATATATATATATATATATATATATATATATATATATATATATATATGTATATAACACCGACTCTAAAACAAAAGCATATGCAAAACATTGTTTGTTTTTTTCGGACGAGGGAACTCTGATGGTTGCAATGAATTAGTATACTATACTAATTTACAAGAGACCTAAATTTCATGAAATATATAAATTATAATAAGTAAATTGCCAAAGGGATTTTAAATACTGTACGAAACAGAATTGAGTTGTTTGGAATAACAGGTTTCCCAATTAAGGGACTCGTCATTTGCTTTAATTGGGGGCAGGGAACTTGGACAATTATTTCGCATGAAAATACACAAACTACAATATCGCCGTCGAATTCTGCCTTTTTAGTAGGTTTCCTCCCTCCCCATAAGATAGAAAACCAAATTCAACTCGATTCGTATGATGCAAACCGTACGTACTGACATGATACATATATCGTCAAGACTAGTTCTTATACTGGTTCGATAAAATTTCGATAAAATGCGTTGGAGGAGTTTGCTGTTAGCGCGTTTTCACACTGGGTGACGTTCACCTTACGACGCAATCAGCTATTGCCACTAGAAGACACCACGTTTCAGAGCCTGCAGGTCGTCGGAGAAAGTTCCTAAACCTCGAATGTGTTGGTCTCGTTGCTTTTAACAGTTCATAATGTCTGTTTTTATTTGTTTTTGTTCCTTGTTGTCTATGTGATTGTTTTTAGCAGTGAAAGGAATATGTAAATTAATTAAACAAGTAAAACATATTGTCGAACATACTAGTATAACTGTTATAAAAGAATAAAATAATACGGATTATAAAAATAAATGTAGCAAAAAATGAAGGAATAAATTAAATAAATTACAACCTTCAGCCACTTATATTGCTCAACGAGAACTAATTGGACGCCTTTCAACGGAAAGGAATCAAGTGCCATCTGTTCATTCTTTAGGGAATAGAGTTTTAAGTTTCTTGTGGGTCTAAAATTCCTTTATTACCTGAAATGCTTCATTCATTTTCTCTCATTAAAATAAACTGTTGTTATGGTTTTATTTTTATGGTGCTTGATTCCTTTCTGTTTATTTCAGCATACTGGATACACCATTTCACTTTATTTTTGGGCATTTTTTCTTGCTTTAATGACAACATTATATTTTAACCAGTTTTTTATTACTATATAAATTCTCTAATTCTCTACAAGATGGCACCAAAAACTCAATTTCTGTAAAAATGGCGCTTGGTTCCTTTCCGTTGAAAGGCGTCCAATTCACCCATGATTCATTCTCTTCGCTAACGAAATAACTTGATGGCCGTTTTATTAATATATAAATCCGATGAAATAAAATATAAATAATAAAAAAATATTCACACAAATAATATAAATATGTATAGACACATAATATGCACTTAATTTAATATATAAATAAATAAAAATGTTTAAAAGAAACATTTGAGGGTAATATTGATTTCAAGGGCACAATACCGGCGTTCTTCTATGCTTAGGGGTAGGTTTCAATAAAGTATTTATTCATGCCAAGTAAATAATCTACCGTAGCATGTAATAGATTTCAACAGCCTAAATTTCCACGGAAATATAAATTATTCGAAAATAAAAAGACTTGGGCATAAAAAAACAAATTTTGTAACGACCCTTGACTGTGGAATTTGCCAAGGAATAGCCACACTGGGTTATGAACCGTGGACTTAATGCTTCCTAAGTCACGACATCTCACGCATAACCTGGTCGTGCAAAGGATTCTGAATTCTTTATGTTAATGTAACACCTAATCCTTTATGGTGTTTCACTCTTTTCAAAACATACCTATATTAACAGTCTGACGAAGTTAATTATGTATATATATATATATATATATATATATATATATATATATATATATATATATATATATATATATAAGCTGACCCGGCAAACGTTATAACGTACCAAACACATTATTATTAAACACATTATTTTCGTAGTGAAATAATAATCCCGTCCCTGTTGCGGGATCTCGTTGTTTAATATTTATGCAATATCCATCCCTTCCAGAACATTAACGGATATTGAATTGCAATGGACTCAAGATTCACCTTGGGGCTGAATTGAGGCTACTGTAGCCGCAACGTGCATCCACACAATTGGCGAGTCCTCACCTCCCATAAAGTAAATTTGCAAAAAGGTGTTTTGTTGGGCATTCGCAGCAATGATCCCACTTTGTGATAAATTTGGCCTTTCATTTTGAATGTTGAATTCAATAGTTTACCCTTTTCACCGCTATTTTTAACTATTTCTGAATGATGTCATTTTGAAACATGCATTGGACGTTCGAATTGACCTCAGGAACAGGCTGGAATATGGATCTGAACAGATAAGCAAACCGTTCAATGGTTCAGGGGGTATTTCAATTACCGGTAGTTGCACTTTTCCTGACGCACAACACATCCCGGTTGGCTCATTTTTGAATTTAAGAGTATGATATTGTGGGCATACTCAGTCCATAGCTCTAGTCTGTACTATCGGATGAAAATAATATTCAATATCGGGCTCATACTCAGTCCATAGCTCTAGTCTGTACTATCGGTTGAAAATAATATTTAATATCGGGCTCATACTCAGTCCATAGCACTAGTCTGTACTATCGGATGAAAATAATATTTAATATCGGGCTCATACTCAGTCCATAGCTCTGATCTGTACTATCGGATGAAAATAATATTCAATATCTGGCTCATACTTGAATACTCGATGTGCTTGTTAGCGTTGTTGTTCATTTGATCTGTGTGTATTAACTACGAACAGTCGCGCTTGTCTTTGTTCCAATGGATTTTGATGATGACACACTCAAACGCACTTCTGCTTTATCGTGTCGGATGTGTTTGACTGTTCTCTGGGCTCTTTTAGTTGCGTGTATTTTTCAATGCCAAATCATTAAAAAATTTTTTTTTTTTTTAATTAATTTATTTTGTTTTAGAAAATATCACAATCTACAATATTAAAAAAAAAATTAAAACAAAATTGTCCAAAAAATAAAATAAAATATTTCGTTTCGAGCCATCTGCTCAAATTCAGGAATATAAATATGCTTTAGGTCCACCATGTAATGTACTGCATAACATAAACATAAACACGTAGAGTGCAAACAAAATAAAAGATCTAGAACATCAAAAATAAAACATAAATCAAAACAATAATGGCCACCACCTTAGATAAAATGTTTAAAAAATCTGTTTTGAACCTTTCGTTTGTGTAGTAAAAATATATAGAAAAATAAAGACAATTAAAAACGGTCAAACAACCTATCTTGGACCACTTCATATGGATTGACTCTATATGGAAATTAATAAAACCTACGCAAGTCACACGATTGACAACCTGCCAGCAACTACCCATTAGGGTTTACAATTAAATGGGTTTGCTGAACAACTAGACGTGATGAGAGAATTCTAGGAGATTATTTTTTCATACCGGTTTCAGTATGCATCAATCCCTCGGTGCAATCTATAAATCACATGCAATTTTTTGGTCGCAAACCTGTGTAATGTTATATACAGAGTATATCCGTTCCTTTGTGCTTCATTTCAATCGCTCTAATGTAACAATGCACCGTGAGCTGCAAAAATGAAAAATCAAGGAGAAAAAATGATTTGAAAAAGTGAACGATGGAATATATAAAACAAATGGAAATATTTCCGACGGAGGGAAAAAGTCTGGCTATTAAATGCCCCAAGGAACTAATGGTCTGTGGCTCAATTTTTAATAAGTCACGTCACGGATGTCATTAAGAACGCACCTGTTATACTTTAATTGAAAATGCCATTCCAGCCAGCTGTTACCAGAGTATTAACTCATGTGAAGAATGACTATTTGACTCCACTCCTTTTTAACTAAAAACTATAATAAAATCGAATCATAAAACTACAAAAGGAAATATTTAAACATTTTTTTTAAATGTAATTAAGGACAACGTATGCATTTAGGCAAAACGTTTGAGAGTTTTATGGATGAATTTAATACGTAATTAAAACGTTTATATATATATACAGGGTGTTCGGCATCAATATTTCATAACTAGGGACCGGACTTTTAGGATAAAATAAGCACCCAATTAGGTTTTTGTAACAGACATAATAGACCTTTTTAGGTTTTTATTTAAAAATCCATTTTAGGTTTTTTTAGGTGATAAAAATGTTTTGAAAAGGGTCAAAAATAGTTTTTTTTTTAAGTTTTTTTTTTATTTAAAATTCCATTTCAGTTTTTTTAGGTTATAAAAATGTTTCAATAGGTTCGAAAAATAAGTTCAACCAATTATAATTGATCATTATTAATTTTGACTAATTTATAATTGATAAATTAATATGTATATAGTGACATAAACATAAACAACAAATAGGATTATTTTATACCCTTTGTTACAGTAAACTACCATATAGGGGCCTAGATTTTCGACGGCAAAATTCGTTCCGTTGTCTAGAGAACTGTCTTAAAACCAGAAAAAGATAAAGATGCGTCCGTTTACGTCACAAAACGTTATAGCGGAGTATTTCATCGCATTTTTCCAATTTTCCAATGAGATTTGGAAGATCTGAGAAATGTGATCTTAGATGGAAGCGACACTCCTAGTAAAAGTTACCTGAACGCCTGGACCCGGGAAGATGATTTTAAGAAAACTTGTTTGATCGAGGAATTGAATTCATTGAATTGTAATTTCTAGGTGATTCATCGTTATTTAGGTGATATCGTCCTGAATAGGTTTTTTTAGGTTCTTCCAAATTTGCATGACTGATACTACAAGACGGAGATCATATAAAAACCCGATCAATATCATGTTTAGCGGAAAGGAAAAAAATAGGTGAAAACCAAAGAATTGGGTCCCTAGTCATGACTTTAGGGGTTTATTCTGCGCCTCATTTGTAGTTCTGGGACGCAGAAATGAGCTTTCTATCTCCACATGTAGCAGTGATACTCAAACTGTTGTCTATTTTCAAAACTATTGATTTTATTGATGAAAACCTGTAAATAACGACAACACTTCAAAAATCGACATTAAGTTCCCAATAAAAAACAGCCTTTATTGAAATATTATTGATTAGTGAAATGGACAGCCACTCGAAGAACAGAGTTTTCGATTTGGCAGAAGCTCAAATTTCGTAATATCTCGTCAACTTCATTAGAGTAATTGAACACTTGTACACGTTGGAATCGGGCTAGCAATTTACAAGTACTGAGGAAAAATTCGAAAGTTTCCTAACTACAAACCCATTCACCGCTGCTACCGCACTGTCACTCAAAAAGTCCGACGCGCAAGGAACTGCATCATCTTAGCGCGGTTCCTTTCATATCCCTAGTGTCACATGAAAAGCTTAGAATAGAAACACATAATATTTTGGTTCTAACTTTCTTGAAAGGGGTTTTTGACTTTACCTGGCCGGGCCGCCAGACCCCAGATTCCACTGCTAGAGTTACTTATTTCATTCTTTTCAATGCATTGAAAAATATCAATTTTTTCACGTTTTCATGTGTTCTTCTACTATAGTAATAATCCTACAAATAAATGCAATTAAAAAAAACAGCATAAAGTCAGTTGAAAATATTCAAAAGGCGTCATCGAATCTCTCTCTTGGAAAGCTATATTTCTAACAATAATTTTTTTTTATTCTGTTTTATTGTCAAATACATTCTCCTACTACAAGCAATTAAAACATAGCAAGAAATAAAAACAGACAAAAAGAACTTTTCGAATAAACAAAATCAATTACTTCAAGTTTAAAGCACTTATTTCTCCGATTGACATCGCCTAATCAAAACTTTTCATAGAACCTTCTTAGCTTTCGAATGGTAACCTTACGTTTACCATACTTCCTAACCGTTTTCGATATATTAAGGAAAATATACGAAGTTGCCAAAACATTACATGTCTTTTAATAAAATACTTCATTATAACCCTTCGTTAACTCCGAACGTAACCTAAATTTCAAAATATTAGTTTTAATGAAAATTGAACATGGAGAAAATGTTTCAATTGAATCCCCTGATTCTAAGGACCCAAACCAACAACTTTATTCAACAACTATTTTTGCAATTATCGCCATAAAAATGGTTTCATTCTTTTTTCTAGGAAAAGAAACCTATAAAACGAGTACTCGGAAGCATGTGAAGTAAGCGTAACGATTTTGTTCGCACGAATTTCGCTCCAAAAACCATGTTCTGGTGGACGAATTTAACAAACTTGACCTTTCAAATTAGACGAAAGATTTTTGTACCAAATTTCATAAAAATCGAACCATTATTCGCTGGGATAGATCGCGAAGAGACAAATGTATATATATATATATATATATATATATATATATATATATATATATATATATGTATATATACAAATTTGAACCACCGTTATTTTCGTTCTCTAGGGGTTCTGAAACGAAAAATGTTCAAGTCGGCACTTCTGAATTGCGGCTTGACGTCAGCCTATAAGCGGGGTTCCTCCCTATGGAGGGAGGGAGTAACCGCGCTAAAAGACACTCTCTCCAAGCTACACCAGCACTCTTGTGAGTAGACAAAGAAGTTCTCCCCAATCGCGCGAGCTTACAAAAACTTTATTCACAAAAAAACTATATTCTAATGCTGCCTAGGGTTTTATTTTTGTTATTCCAGTAGTTCTTGTTGTCCACTAATAGATAGTCCATGATGATTAATGTCTTCTCTTAGACGAAGCTTACTAATGGGTGAAAGGACGAAGATAAATAAGAAATCAGCTCCGCATGAACCGTACTTCACTTACGAAATGAATACAGCGTTACCCGCTCAAAAGAAAAACAAAAGCTTTTGGGATGATAAGAAAGCTGTTGCAAAACCTTGTCGGACATCAGTTGGGCATGAATGTTTGTTTATTTATTAATTGATAAGCATTATTTTAAGAGGACATCACTCCTAGTGTACTCGCGATAAATCTACTAAACTTATGAATTTGATTATTAAGTACTTGAGAATTAAATACTTGAAAGAAGTAAAGGAAAGAGGAGAGAGTTGGTGAAAAGAATAAGGATATCGGGGTGAAGGAAAGAGCTATAGGATGTGCCAAAGGGATAAAAGGCTGGTGACTCTTGGCTTCAAAGGATGTGGGCTGTAAGGTGAGCATCTTATTTCAAGGGGAGGGAAAATGAAAGCGATGGTTTGAACGGTGGTGTGGTTTTCTTATGTGGTGGTACGAAGAATAAATTGGAGTAAGTAGATTGGTTTGGTTTGTTTAGATTTTTTTCTTTTTTTTTTGTAATATGTATGTTTGGTTTACTGCCATAATGAATTTGTGTCGTTGAAGCATTTTGTATGAACGTTTTTCTTTTTTTTCCCCGCTAAAAAATTAAAATGATTATTTTTTTTCTAATTATGTACATAATACAACCTATTTTTCTTTTTTTTTATATTTGTACCTTTTCTATTATAATATTATTAATATTTTTATTAAATGTTATATATATATATATATATATATATATATATATATATATATATATATGTATATATATACATATATATACATATATATATATATATATATATATATATATACATATATATATATATATATATATATATATATATATATATATATATATATATATATATATATATATATGCGCCTTGGATTCATAAGCGGGAGAAATTCTTCACTGCACCCTGGATGTCGGCGCTAATGGCCTTGTTGTCGAAGCGCTAATGATGTCAGCAGTCGATGAACAAAAAAAAACAAAAAAAAAAAAAAAAAAAACTTTTATTCCATCTCTTAATGATCTCACATTTGCAACTCATCATTGCAAGAAAATTCCTAATTTTATCTTTTTCTTAAACAATTTGCTTTCTTTAGCTTAATAATATATTTACGGTCTCTCTCTCTCACTCTCTCTCTCTCTCTCTCTCTCTCTTTCTCTCTCTATCTCTCTCTCTCTCTCTCTCTCTCTCTCTCTCTATATATATATATATATATATATATATATATATATATATATATATATATACACATATATTAGCCATCAGTTGGTTTCATTTGATTGTTTTTTTTTTTTGTTTTTTTTTGTTTTGTATTTTTTTCTATGTGCTTTCGTATTTCTTCCTTCAACCGTACAAAATGATGATTTACGATTTTTGGCCGCATAACGACGTACGTACGTGGAAAGCGCTCGCCCATTGTACTTCAACCGATGCCAAAGACGCCGGTCTCTCCCAACAGGTATGACAAAAATATTCCTTCCATAAATTATGTAAAGGAACAATTTTTTAATTATTTGTTTTGAAGGCAGTTCAACCACTCAGGTCATTACTTAAAGGAACAATTAAAATTAAGTTCAGGTACAATGATAAACAGGAAGTTCATTGCCCTTAAAAACAATTTACATATGAAATTTAAATGATTAAAAGATCTCCCAACGCAAGGGAAAATTGCTGTTTAGGGATTCACAAAATATATTAATAGAAAAGGGCCCTCCAGAGCATTGGCGAGATAGTACTGTAGACTGAAAGGGAACCGAGAACAATAAAAATAATGAGAATGCCCCCTACAGAATTTCAATAATACTAAAGGCTGTGCTCCTACGCAGAAACTCATCTCCGTATGGAAGTTAATGTATGCCCGCTGAAATATGATTACTATTCTGCAGCTGGAAAGGCTGTTCAATTCTCCCTGACTGCTGTTCCCAAGGGAGGAGGTTCTGGCCTCTTCAGGGATTGAACTGCAGAGCTCCCTATGCACCAAACCTCTTCCAGCTATTTTACTATCTTATTCTTTCTTCACAGCCTTTATTTTCCGCATTACCTTCAACACTCGAGTCCATTTACTTTTTTATTTATTTATTTATTTTTTTTTCAAATTTTAGCACGTTTCCTCCTTGTCTCTGTCCTTCTTATGCAGTCGACTCGGCCTAGTCCAATGGAACCGATGAAATCTGTTACCCGTTTCGGTACCAAAATTACTCACTCAATACAGTGAAGTCCCACTTAAGAGAAACTCACTTATAAAAGCATTCACCTATACGAAGAATTTCATTTAGTGATTCATCCCTGCTCCACTCTCTCGTTTTTCACTTCTCTATACAGTAGTCGTTCTAGTAGCCATGTTCTATTGTCCTTTATTTTTTTTTTAAATTAGTAAACAAAAAAAATAAATAAAAATACAGAAAGAAGTTGATGAAAACCGCAACTAACCAAAAATAGACGTAGCTAAACGGTTAAAATTACCTTTGTGAACCCTAGCGACTATTGTCGATAAGAGGATAGAAATCGAGGAGAATTTTATGATATGAAACGTGAAAATATAATAATGTACGTTATCGAACAGTGAAATATGTACGAACAATAAAAATGATACTTTTTTATGAAGAATTTATTTTATTTTAAAATAGCCACGAAACCTAGTACTATTCAGTTATACGAATTATTTTCCGTTCCCCCACACATTCGTATAAGTGAGATTCCACTGTATTATTTATTTCTTTAAATTTTAACGTCCATTTATTATTAACGGGACATTTTTGGTCGGGAAATCTATAGGTTACCGCACTTTTCTAGCCAGTATAGGGCTGATGCCTTTTCTTTTTTCTAATGAAAAGTTATCACACCACTCGCGGTCACCGGTCCTCCACATTCAATATCACCAAACGTAGATTTTATCTAGAACAGGTAAGTTTTTTTATCTATGAACCCAACAGAAGAAAAAGTGTGTTGAGTCATCACATCTACACGTATAATAAAATTCTAAAGATCGCGGACTTTTCATGGAAGAAACGAGTATATAAGAAAAATACGATTTGGGGCCATTATCAATCAAGTATGTCTGTTGTCTGTCAGACACTCTCTTCACTCTAGGGTTTAACAATCCCTAAGGGGTCAGCTTAGTGGCTCGGTCAGGTTTTAGCAATCCTAGCAGCCTGTATGCTTGGCTATAAGCCTTATGTCGTGTGTAGAGAAGCATTACTCTATGTCTGTTGTCTGTCAGACACTCTCTACACTCTAGGGTTTAACAATCCCTAAGGGGTCAGCTTAGTGGCTCTGTCACGTTTAACAATCCTAGCAGCCTGTATGCTTGGCTATAAGCCTTATGTCGCGTGTAGAGAACCATTACTGTATAGTAAATTTTTTTTAAATACCCATACGACGGAGTTTATAATCCAAAATAAACCAAAAGATATATTCACGAATGCTGCCCTAAGTCACCATCCACGCGAACGAAGTCGCGGGCGCAGCTACTCTATAATAAACACACACACACATATATCTGTGGCTTGGTACTAAAAGGGCCGATGTCAATTTTTTCATATTTTGTGTTTTTTATTTACTTCCCTTAAAATACTTGCAAAAACACAAATATTCATGTATATATGTATATATATTTATACATCTATATGTATACTGTAAAAATATATATAGTATTGATATCTATTTGGTTTTATGCAAGTATTACAAGGGGAAGTAGATCAACAAAACAAAATATGGAAAAGTTGACATTGGCCCTCTATATATATGTATATATCTGTGGCCCTTTTAGCCACAGATATATACACATAAATATCTATAATATTCTAGATCGTATTAATTTCATTGAAATTTTGAGGCTGGTATAATGCATTGAAATATAATTTTAATTTTCACGAAACGAATGAACAAGACCTAAACGAAATATCCACAATGATGCCGCCATATTGGTAATCCTAGTAGTGATGATAGTGTAGTTTTATTAAGATACCGAGACCGAACTCTGACTAAATCTACCTTCGTAATTGCTTCTCCTTTAATTGTTGCAATCACTCAATAAGCCTCATTAAGTCATTATATGGCAAACCTCCGCCTAATCCAAATCTCTAATCAGAACTGGATTCTCTTCCAATTAGTTAGGATTAGCTGAACTCTCCTCTAATAAATACTGTTTGTTTCTTTTTTTTTTTTTATTTTAGAAAAAAAACAGTCTTTAAGATTAATATCGATTTTACTTCTTAAAATCCTCTTTTCCCATTACAGATTGTACCGAAATGCTCCAATTTGTAAAGTGGCTTGGCCTGCTTATGTTAAAGCCCACGGGAAAATCCCTAGTTCCTAATTGGATCTAGACTAGAACAAAGAGAGTGGATTGGGAAATCCTTTTTATTTCCCTGTTCTCCGGGCAAATTCTTTCAGAGAGTTTATTCTTTTAGTACGGTCAAATATATGCCTGGCAGAACATAAATATAAACGGAATTAACGAAGTCAATTCATTTATTAAAAATCAGCTATACATGCATTACATCTCTTCAGGAGCCGATGACCCAGTCAAGATTGATATAAAGTATGATTCAATTCCCAACAGAAATAGTAAATTCAAATTTCGTATTTTTTTATGTCGATCATGGTTTTTTCCCTCCATATTTTTATGAATAAGCAGTGATTACTGAAACCCGTTTATGGTAAATAAAATCCAATCAAACCGTAAAGTAGATGACATTTTCATTGAGAAACCAAGGTACATTAATATGTTTATTTTATAGGGGTTCCAGGGGGGTTTCCATTAATCAAATTCAGGTTACAAGCTGGTTTGTTTCCATCATGGAAACAACCAAAGATTGTACTAAAAAACAAAAAAAGCTCACCCTTAAATCCAAATTTGATACAATTCTACTCAAGAAACATAACCATAATTCATTCCCCTCTGGGAAACCAGAATGGGTCCATAACATCTCCTCCATCGATATACCCCCCGAAGTGAACAATATTCTATCACTTGGGCCCAATTTTGCCACCCCTGTCACGAACCTCGGCAAATTGGTCCCGAAACTTATCACCGATTTAGAATACATTCATAGAGATAAGACACTTATTGTAAATGATGAAGAGAGAGAACTATCCCGAATACGCATTTCCAACGTTATTACAAACCACCTACACCATCCTCCCCTTAAATCCCCCAAAATTTCTCCCCTACTCTACAAAGACATAAGAACCACCCGCTCCTTCCTTAAATCCCATAACGAATTAATCGTTACCCGGGCTGACAAAGGGAACAAAACCGTTATCATGGACAGGACTGAATACACGGAAAAAATGATAACACTCCTTTCTGACAACACCACTTACTTACCGACCCCCCATAACAGAAATCCCACCCCCTCCCTTACACAATCCTTTAACAAACACATACGAAAACTACACGACAACAAAGAGATTGACCAACGGACCCGCTCACACCTCATCTCACATAACTCCCAAGCCCCCAGATGCTATGGCCTCCCGAAAATCCATAAAGAAAATAATCCCTTACGTCCCATCATTTCTAATATAAACTCCCCCTCCTCAAAACTAAGCAAATTTCTCCTTACTTCCCTCCAGACCTTAATTCACAATAACCCCTATGACGTACAGAATGCACACGACCTCAAAAAACAACTACACTCCCTTGTCATCCCCCCTAATTTCATTTTAGCCTCTCTAGATGCCCAGTCCCTCTTCACAAACATTCCCATAGATAAAACCCTAGAAATTATTGACAAGAATTGGACCACCCTCGAACCACACACCAAGCTATCTCGATCTTCCTATCTTGAATCCCTATTCCTCTGCTGCAAATCCGGATACCTCCTATTCCAAGATAAATTCTTCAACCAGATCTCTGGTCTCGCCATGGGTAACTGCCTCGCTCCTGACCTTTCCAATATTACCCTTAATGACCTCCTTGACCAAATCCTCCCCATGTTCCCCGACGATATTTTTTTCCTTAAAAAATATGTTGACGACCTCTTCCTCATAATTAATCCTGATAAGATTCCAGAAATTCTAACAGCCTTTAACTCCTACCATCCCCGGTTAATATTCACCATCGAGACCGAAACTAACAACTCCCTTCCTTTCCTTGACATACTCCTTATAAGAAATACAGACGGCTCTATATCCACTGATTGGTATACCAAACCCATTTACTCGGGACGACTTCTCCATTACCTTTCCTCACACCCCAAACACCAAATCCTCAATACTGCCAGCAACCTAATAAATCGAGCCCTCTCCCTATCCGACACCAAATTTCACCCTGCCAACAAATCCCGACTCCTCGATATTCTTACTACCAATGGATTTCCTACCAACATTATCACCCGTCTCATAAATTCTTTTAATAACCCTAAACCCATCCCCACTACCCAAGACAATATTGTCCCTCAATTCAGAGGCCTCCCATATATCCCAAACCTCACAGAAAAAATCCAAAAATCCCTACGCGATACATTCCCCACTCTAAAACTATGACTATCGACACAGAACAAACTGAAAAACTTACATACGACTCTTAAAGACCCTATCCCACAAAAAGACAGGACCAATGTAGTCTACAGAATCCCTTGCATCACACCCAACTGCAATAGTGCGTACATTGGACAGACTAAAAACCCAGTAAGAAAACGTATCAACAACCACAAAAACGATGTCCGGAACAAAGACATAAAGACAGCTTTAACTAGACATGCCATCACAGACGGACATGACTTTGGTTTTGACCTATACTCCATCCTTTCCACTGAATCCAACGAAGACAAACGCCTCCTTTCCGAATCAATTTTTATCCACCTAGAAAATAACCCAGTTAATGACAAAATTGACAAAGAAGTCATCTCCTCTACCTACTCCAACATCTTCCATTTATTAAAAACTCCATCCTAATCCCCTATACCGCCTGCAATATAGCCCTTTATACCTGCCTCCCTTTCCATTAACACAACATTTTATGACTTTATGACCCCTTACTGTACTTCGCCGCTTTCGCCGCTCTTTCTTTCATCTTCTATATTCTCTGTCCATTGGGTGGTCCAGAACCCCCCCCCCCCTCACCAACTCCTTTCTTCCTATGTTTCCCTGTATTAACTGTCAGAAATGATCCCGCATTTGTGAGGAATAGTTCTCTATCTTCCCATCGGTAAGCCCATATTGTTATTCTTATATCTAATCTAATATGTAATCCGTTATTCTTATATCTGTTTTCCTAATAATCCAAACACTTCTAGAGCACATTGTTATTCTATATATTATGTTCTAGTATTTTATGTTTTGTCTTTTTCCATATATAGAAGTATGTGTATTTGTGTATGTAGGCATATATATATATATATATATATATATATATATATGTATATTTCAGTATTACATCCGTCCTACTTGTTTTTTACAGCCCTGATGAAGGCTTGAAGTTCAAGCCGAAACGTCGGCACAATAAAACCATTTTTATGATAAAATGTAGTTTTATTAAATAGCAGTGACCGAACCCCGACAATCCCTACCTTACATCATCTACGGTCAACGATCTCCTCTCAATAAATTCAGGTTACTTGTCAAAATAAGTGTTTTTCAGTAATTTTTTTGCTCTGTACCCCTAAAAGTTTCTAACTCCTCCACTTTCAAGAAATGCGTTTGATAACCTTTATTTATCTAATAAGTAAGTTGACAGTTGCTTGGTTATAAACAGTGAAATGTCTCTTGATAACACTAGTCTAAAAATTTAACTTTTTGTCTGGGGTTTTTATTTTAATGTGTCATTACCCCTAATTTGAGTCTACTGAATCAGAATATGAACTTAGTTTTTCTCCTTCACACAACAATTTTTTAAAATACAGGTAATATTGGGGTCTCCCGTGGTCTTGTGGCTCAATATAATTTAAGGTTTCACATCACCACTTAAATTTCAACATTTGAACAATGGTTTTTTTACATACTGCCTTGAAATGAGCGTTTTGTAGAGTTCCTACTAATTTAATACATCTCTTTTCAGTGACCAGCAATAATCAGCTTTCATATTTATATTCCATTTTCCCAGGTAGCATCTTTCGATTTTCTTTATGTCCTGGTTATATCTTTCACCATGCTCCTTACTGACACAATCGATATTTTCTGGAAAAAGTCCAAATGTGAGAGCAGAAAATGTACTTACTACACACTCATATTGCTGCCCAGCTGTCAAAACCATATTTGTACAAAATTTTTGTAATTTCCCGGTGTGTTTTGTCGCACTCTTAAAACAAATGCTTGCCTGTTTTTTCGATATCTGCCATCATTTCTTCAAATAATGTATCACAAACCAACTTTCTAATTTGTGGCCTAACAGAAACTCCCTCTTTAAGTTCAGCATGTGGTATTAAAGGGAATATCTATTTAGATGTGCAGAAATATTTGTAGTAGTCGCCATCCTTATCCAAAGCCTCCACACATTGCTTCTTTAAGCCTAATTTTATGTGCAAAGGTGGCAAGAGAACATTTTTCGGCTCCAAAAGACACTTATGAATTACATTTTTTATTTCTGGCACAAGACTGTCTCTCTACTTCCAATTTTTTCTTGTACAGTGATCGGATCAGACTCTACTATCCTATTCACAAAAAAAAAAAACATGGCATTTTAGTGTTGCCTGATTGCTGGCCTTGTAGCATGCAATAACGTTTACAACCCCCACAAACCTGCCACTTACGTTCATATATAACTTTTTTTTAAATTTTTTAAGAAGTAATTTTAGGTAATGGCATGTTTCCATATACAACACATACCATAACTTGATTTGCAGGGATTGGACTTAAAATGTGGCATTTATTGTTTTCTGTTACACTGTTAGATTTTTATGCAGCACAGTAATTTCAACAATAATATCGATATTGTTTAGTAATTAAGTTTTATGAAAATTAGGCTAAAAAAGAAAAAAAATTTTTGTAATTAAAATTATTATATTTGGTATTAAAAATGAAGCAATTTTCTTGGTCATAATGATTCTAGCAGTAGATGTTCCAAAACAAAATACAAAAAAACATTTCCGGGCGACACTGACCCAACGAGAAGAAGAAATCTATTCGAATATTATACCCGTCCATACTACGCCGTTTATATGAAAGTAAGTAGGAAATTATTGAATTCAAGAGAAAACCAGCGACCCATCCTAGGGTGTCCCTTATTTTGATGAGTTTTGATTTTCAAATGCATAGGTTCTAATTTTGTTCATTCACTCTTAAAACACTCGAAAATACATTTTTACCTTATTTGAAGTAGGATAACCCGTGCCGACTTCCATAAACGTGGCCATACAGGTAGAGTTCGGTAATAGCTGCGCCCACTCGCCGTATTGATCAGTTGTTCTCTGTTATTCTCTTGATTAACACATATTGTCTTACATTTAGAAGATGACAGTACAATTAAGAAGCATTAAACAAAATATTTTCTTAGTTGGTTACGTCAAATATCAAATAATAGGTACTAACTGTCAAATTTTGGCAGTATTTTTTTTTAACATTCGCGACACTTGTTGAGTGTATTATATTCTGGGAAAAAGCTAGAATCCCTACCAGAGCTATACCTAAATGTGTAAAACAACTTGTGGTTCTTCACCATGCTTCGAGAGTTGCAAAAAAATCCCCCCCCCCAAAAAAAAAAACAAGCGCCGATAGGAGGGCTTTCAAAATAATTTATATAATTTATTCGATAAACCACACGCTAATGCTTTGGAATGGATGAAAATAGAGGAAGATCAAATCTTTTTAGAAAAACAAAGAGAACCAGGGATGGTTCACAACACAAAATGGCCACTAAACAGCCTGGTGCCACCGCGACACCGCCGCATCGCTCTCATTGTATAAATGCTGCGAGTGGGGAAATGGACCCTTGCGTGCACTACTGGGAGATGTTCGCGTCCCTTCAACAGAGCTGTGAAAGCCCAAAGTGTAATCACTTTGGCGGTACATATATTTTTTTTTTCTCTTTACATTAAATTCATTGCATTAAATGTTAACGCCATCACCCCTACCAGTGTCATACATACCCTCATGCGTGTTTTAGCTAAATTATTTGGATTTAATTGTTGAAATTGTTTATCATTAAATGCATTTTTCAGAAATGTTACACTGTTTTAGTACTCAGCGTTTTCAAGTAAAATTGTATTCTTGTTTTACATTAAAACATCCTTATGTCCAACATGAATTTTCTGGCTAAAAATGGACCAGGTCAAATTATCATCTGAACTACTCAGTGGTTACAATAATCAATATTGTTTATTTTAACCAATATATTTATTGAGCGAACCCTCCGCCTGAAAAAAAAAATATTATTTCGATGTAAATATAAAAAACGAAAAAACATTAGACCTTGATGAAACAATAATAGCTGGTATTAGAACAGAACTTTTTGAACGTTTTCCTCGGGCAACTGTATTTTAAACAAATATATTTCCTAACATCGTTGCCTTCCTACCAGCATTTTTATTTTTATAATTCAGGAAACAATTAAACTTTTCATCATTTTTTACGCAGAAAATAAATTTGTAGAAAAGAAGACACAGAAGCTGTATATTTAACTTTTTAAAAAAAAAAAAAAAAAAAGAAGCTGGCCACGACTTTTTAAATCGTGAAAAATGAGACCTACTTCTAAATGAGAATATTAGCTGTAAACATTAAAATTGCCCTCAAGAGAACCAAGTGAGGCGGCGTTGAAGGAAATTAGTGGATATTATTATTTATCGTGCTTCTCTTTTTCCTCCCTGGGAGTTCACAGTCAAGAGCAGATATTGACGACGGCTTAGCCTTTGTTCTCAAATTGTGTTTTTATTAAACCTGTTGCTAATTTAAATTTGATCGAAATTCAGTATTTTTTGTGGACTAACTCAGCTGACCAATATCTTGATAATCAACCCATCGAGAATTACTTGAGAATATTATTGAAGAGAATTTAGCAAGCTTTCGAATGGTTAGCGTCCACTTACCACGATTTTCTAACCGTTATCAAGATATTAAAGAATATACGACAATCCCAGAACAGCTCATGCCTGGTAATATTTTTTTTGACTTAACTTCAATCGTAACTAACATTTAAAAATCAAAGGTTGAATCTCAATCATTAATTTGGATGAATATTGAATAATTAGAAAAGGTTTGAACTGAATCTATCGTTTTTTATGTTCTTGAACCAGCAAACAGCTTGGAAAATTAGTTATATCCTCCTCAAAAGTGGTTACCTAATAGACTTACAAATGGTTTCATTCATACAAAACCTATAGAAAGTGTACCTACCTATGAACGCAATGCCGTATATACATGTCTGTTCTAGTTGCCATAAAAATAGTGTCTCATTTAAAAGGTCCATTACACCTACAACTGTGTCGGAAATTAAAGTCAACTTCTGCACATGACAAAGAACATGACCACCATGTATCATTGTTTTTACACACTACTAGCTGACCCGGCAAACTTCGTACCGCCTAACAGTCGATTCATTCATTTTTTAAGTTAAAAGAAGAAAAAGTTAATAAGTCAAAAATTTCATTATGTAAAAAAATAAAAAGCATAAAACACTTAAAATTCTTTTAATAGTCACTAAAAAATCACAATGAAAATTACAATTTCAGATTTCTTATTATGATACCTACTTATTATATTTCATTTTAATTTTACTTATTCTAAATTAAGTTTCATGTTTATTGTAGCACTTTATGGCACACGATATTTTTTTGTTTGATTACCTGGCGCGTAAACAAACAGAGTAGATGGTTTTCCAACACGGGAGCAGGCAACATACAATTGACCATGCGAGCAACATGGGTTTTCTAGATTAATACCACGAACACTAAATGACTACCCTGGGATTTGTTTATAGTCATAGCGAAAGCAAGCCCTACTGGTAACTGTAGTCGTTTAAACTCCAATGGTACCTCAGTCGGAATCATTGCGATGCTGGATATCAAAACCTCTTCTCCTCTATACTTTCCTTTCAATATGATTGCTTCTATTGCGCTATTCAGTAATTTTTTTTATCGCTACTCGTGTGCCGTTACAAAGTTGCGGTTGGTTAATATTTCGCAACATTATAACTTCTGATCCAACCTTTAATTGAAGATTGTGGGGCGGCAATCCTGGCAAATCAAGTGAGTTTAAAAATTCTGGTGGATAGTTCACGACATCATCTTCATTAGTTGCCGTATCAACTGATTTATGTGTCCTCATTTCGCCAGGAATCTTGAATTTTGAAATTTAATTCATTTACATCAGTGTTTTTCGCAGCCCGTATAGCTCGTTCGCTCAACCAATCATGGAATAAGTAATTTTGAGCAACATTTGGAAACTCTTTTTAAATGGGTTCAGCTTTTGATTGCGTTAAATGACAAAAACTCTCAGGAAAGGTGATGCAGCCTATAGGAAATTTGCCATTACCAATATCAATGAGTTGTTTAGAGAATGTGTCTCCAGATTGATCATTTTGCAACATGACACGCATATTCTTGCTTAAATGTAATACCTCGACATGTTTCCACAAATCGGAGGACTTTAAACATGCATTCAGTTCATCAGCTTGCGTTCAAAAGTTCAAATTGACTTTTAAGTATTATTGGAATCTTTTGTATGGGAATATAGAAAAGTATTGTGTTTAGACTTTTTCGTGCATTTTTTTTTAATTTTTCTTTCCATAAGAACCATTCTTGAACTTCAAGGAATATTATAAAAAAAGAATTAGCGAAACCGGTTCAGCTGTTCTCGAGATTTGCGCTTAGCAACACTTTCAGCGATTCATCTTTATATTATAGAACATTGTGTTTATTCTGTTCAAGCTGTTGAATCGCTTTAGTTGCGAGCAACTAAAATAAATAAATAAATAATAGGTCAAGTTCGTTAAGCAGCAGAAGCCACGTATCGGAACAAACCGGGGAAATTCCCTTGAAAAAATTCTTAGTGCGATTATCGGCTTCAAGGCGCTTTTTTTGCAGGTTCTCTAACGCATTGATACAAATGAAAGCATTTTTAAGGCAATACCTTTAGCCGTTTTTGAGAAAAAAAAGACTAAAACCCCCCAATATACATATATTGACAGCTGGTTGGTGAAGGTTCCTTATCATATATAGAAATGAAATGGCCATCCTTCACTCTTTAAAATGTCACTTCTTCGAAGTGACACCAACATAAAACCCACTGAAGATGAGACCATGTCTCGAAAGGGCTTTGTAGCTTCAAATGAAACATTTGAAACACATAAGGTATTTTTATTTCTCTATATGAATAAAACTATTTTTTTAGATTTACTTACAAAACCTGTTGTAGATCTGAGATTTTGAAATTTCGGTATAGTGTGTCATCTTAAATATAAGGACAAAAGAGCTGACCAGTTCTGCCATCGTAACATTCCAAAAAGTCCTTCTTTAGGAGTCTTTGAGTTGTTTATATAGTCTGCATAGTATGTTCTTTTTTTTATTTGATATCAAGGCATTATATCAAATAAAAAATAGGGTGTTTTAAAAAAAGAAATTGTAATATTATTATTAGATTTTACGGCTGTTGCTCATGTGCTGTTTTAGATAATATATTATTTGTGTTTATTGTTATTTACATTTATAAAAATATCAGTATGTGTATGTATATATATATATATATATATATATATATATATATATATATATCACCATGTCCTATAATGTTAAGAAATGTTTTCTCTATGATTATTATTATTAAAACTAGTTTTACTTGCTAATGTGAGTATTGAGTACTTTTATTCGCTAGAGACTTTTTCTAGATGTTCAAAATTCATCCAAACTAAGACATTACACATTATTTATGTTGAGAATTGAAGAATATTGGGAAAAAAAAAAATTAACTTTTGGGATGTTCTTATATTTTAATAGTATTTGTATACAATATCATATATTTAAATAATTTGTAGTTAATAATAATGGACGTTAAAATTTAAATTAAAATATATTAAATATTGGTTTGAATTAATTTTCGTTGTTATGATTTCAGTTCAGGGAAAAAGTTCAAGCCCTTCATTGTCTTGACAAAAGGTTGATCGTATGCAATTCACTCGTGGGATTTAGTTTTCAGTGTCTCCTGTGATTAACAGAATTATGCATTTACATTAGGTATGTGACGGAAAAAAAACTTCTCTATCTGTCAACGGATGATATCATAATCGGGACGTAAGTCTCTGAGATTTTAATGTATGTAAATGTTTTTTACATCAGCTCTCCGTGCTGATACAATGTGGATTTGTAATTATCTCGTCATTTATTTATAGTTAGACGACGTGTGATAATCCTGACATTCGCAACTTTTTTGATTATGCAGTAGATCTTATATGTGCAATCGATTATCTCCGTTTTGAATGAATAAAATTATTAAAACTTTAATAAGTATAACATAGATAAAACAATGTTCTCGAAGAATTTCTAAAATGTTATTAATATTTTAATGAGTACTGAGATACATTTAAGGTTAAATTCAAGCAAAAAATAAAAAAATCTTACGGCGATTCCGTTCATATCTCTAGTGCTATTAGTAAAGGAATAGAAGCAGGTATTGGTGGGTTTTGATCTTTCATGAAAAATAGAAACTGGCTGTATCCTAGCGGGAAATTAAATTGGCCCCACCTTCTCCGCGACTGCTCTTGAAAACACTATAACACACTCACATTTTCTTTCCTTCTTTTAGTAAAATACTCATTTGAGTGTTAAATGCAATTTAAATAAACAACAACCAATTAAAACAGATGAACAGATTAAAAACCCCACCCAAAAGAGCGAAACTAATTAAGTAATTATTTTCTCATACCGGCCGTAATTTTTGTTGTATTGCAACGAAACTCGGTATTCCTTGTGGTATTTTTATTTTATTTTGTCACAAAAAAGAACAAAATTGGTTCATTAGGAGGGAGGGGGTTACGCTAGACCCAAATTACTAATTTGTCACTACCAGCCGTACTTTTTGTTTGATTTCAACGAAACTTGGTTGTAGTCATCTACAGAGTAAAGTGTGCTGTAAAAGTAAACTAAATTGGTACATTAGAAGGGGGAGGGGTTTAGTCCGGACCCAAATTACTAGTATGCTCATACCCGTCGTATTTTCTTCTGCATTGTAACGAAATGCGGTATGCGTATCTGATGAGACAGAAGTGTGTAAAAATTAACTAAATCAGTCGATCGGGTTACTTTGAACTATTTTTGAATAAAATTCATCCGCCAAAATGTTGGTTGGCAAAGCTACCACTAGGAGCACCCTGTTTTGATATGACTTCATGCGGATTGAAGAGTTCTCACATCTACCACTAGGCGCGCTCTATCTATCTATTATTATTTTAAAAAGTTATATTTTTCCATGTGGAAGCATTTATTATTCAACAAGAAATAGACGACAATGTTTTTGTATATTTATTAAGTAGTATAGTTCCACGCATACACAAAACTCTGGAAGGAAATTAATTACAAAATTAATAACTGAAACAGATGCTCATTACAAATGTATATTAGAATAACTATTCATGTTTTTATTTTATTTGTATAGGACATTTTAAGCAAATTATTAACCCTTAATTAGTGGCGTCGGGTCATATTGCCCCGAAGGTATTTATTAATTCGATTTTTGCTTTTTAACTCATTGTAATTGTCTTCCCTATCCATTGTTATCTCCTAAAACTGCTCTCGTCAAGTTTCAGTATTAGTGACATCTTCGTCAAAGGAGTAGTTTTTTGTCTATTTGACTATTTGACCCGACGCCAGTGTTTGTGTGCTAAAACGTGAGGCCATTATGACCCGACGCCAGTGTTTACGTCCTAAAATTTGTAAGACGTAATTTACTATTTCGAAAGTATTTTCACTCTTCTTAATTGCTAAATTTAAATTATTTAGTACTTTTGATGTAAAATTGGCGTAATTCAGGAGGCAGGAACGGTAAGAAGAGGAATATGTTGTAGAAAGAGGTTCAGATGAAGGGGGAGACATATTTCTTCAAAGTGACCACTTTAGTAATTCTACTTTATCGGTGGAGTTTGACGATCAATGCAAAACCACCTTTTTTATCAAAGGACTACAATAAAGTTTGTCTAAGATATCGATGAATTCTGGGGTGAAAAAAATAAACCAGTTATGACGACTTTTAAATTCTACTAAAGGAGGAATAGCCACAAATAACCAATGAAATATAATGTGTGAAATGAAATATAATGTTGGGCTATTAACCCAGAAATGGTGTTTCGCTATATTTATTCATTTGATCAATCTCAGCGTTATAAATGCATATGTTGTTTACAAAACCGTCGGTGGATTCTGGAGAGCAGATGATAGGAAGAGCTAATTGAAAGGCTTAGGTAGTCAAGAATTATGGCATCTGTTGGTCGCAAATTCTTTTTTTTACCTAGGCCTCTCAAACAGAATATTAATATATGTATGGAAGAACAAGGTTTGATGGTTATTCAGCCAGGAAATAAAGATGAAGCAGGAGAATTAATCAGACAGAAAAGGAAAATCTGTAGTTTTTGTCCTTCCACTAAAGACAATAAATATTCTCCATTTTGAGCCAAATGTGGCCAAAGTGAATATAAGGACCATTCCTCACTTGTTTGCAATTAACGTAAGCCTTTTGCGTAAATTTTGATAAATATTGTATTATATTGATAAATGACCCGTATTTCAATAAATATTTGTGTTTATAATTATTTTGTGATCCGACTCTACTAGTTATGGAAGAAAAAGCACGCCACTAACTAAGGGAATGCGGTCTACACTGCCAAATTTCTGAGGAAAGTGTTTACTGATGCAGCTCCTGCGCGACGGACTTTTATTCTTGTATTATTGAGATTACTCCGCATATAAGATGCTGTATTTTAAAAGGTATTAAAACCTTTTCCATGGTCCATTTTACTTGATTCTTGTTAATGGATTATGTAGTGAAATATAACTGGAATATTTATACTTCAATTATTAGTCTCCCAAGTCTATCAAAAGTGTATATATATATATATATGTATAAAAAAAATAAAAAAAAATCAGTCCCGTAACAGGCCACGAGGGCCCTGAGGGGCAGATACTATAGAGGTATCTGATTCATGACGATACGGCACACTAGGGAGATTGTGTGGACAGTACTATGATCCGGCCGCCTGATCCCCTTGGCTGCTTCGACTGCTAGAGTCATTAGCACCCAAGGTACCCATTATTAAATTAATTAAAGGCTGTGTTGGCTTAGGGACGGTTAATCCGAATTCAACCCATGAACGAAGACACTAGAAGAAAAAATCATTAGTGCTTGCTCTGGGTTTGAAATCAGGACCTCCAGCTTATTAGTCCAGTGCTCTACCACTGAGCTAACCTCGCCCCTTATATATATATATATATATATATATGGGGCGAGGTTAATAATAATTAAAAGATTACGTAAATTGTTCGTATTATCTTTATTATCTACAGATATTCTCGATCTCATTTCATTTTATATAATAGTTTAGTATTGGAGTTACAAGTAATAGGTAACAAGGGAGAAGGAGGTCCTTAGAAGACACTGTTTTCTCAGTAATAAGCCAAATAAAGACTTCTGCTGTTTCTTGGAATACTCAAAACATTTCTGAAATAGGTTTTACAAACTCCCGAACCATCCAAGCTCACAATTATTTTTTAGTCTAAATTATCTGATGTATAGTCTGACTTTTTTTAATTCAGCAAAATACTCTAGAATATATGATATATAATACGTATCGATCGGCATTCACAGATGGCGAGGAAAGAATAAGTATAGATATGAGTAAGGAACCTACACAGATACTAAATATATACACAGATAATAATAACTAATGTATATACTTGAATATTATACCAATATTTCCCAGTCAGAAGGTCTATAAAGGAGAATCAACCAAGTCAATTCAATGTATTTTATTTAAAATCTGTATGTTTAACACCTTAGGTCCCTCTTCAAGAGCCAAACGGAAGACTAAACTAGAAATACAGCCTAATTTAAAAAGCTTAAATACAGAATAGTTTTTAACAATAAAGTCACGTTCATAAAATACAAAAAAACATGACTGTATAAATTACTGTCGTGTTAGTTGAACTTGCCAATTAATACTGTTCTCAATTTTGAAGCCAATAGTACTTCAAACGCGTTTTTTGTATTTCATAAATAATTAGTATTTAAATGTAATAGGCCTAGTATTTTTTCACATGATGATGGTGGTTGACAAATGCAAATAGAACTCTCGGATCGTACGTAAGTGAAGAAATGGCCCTGACCTGAACTTGAAGAACTAGTTTTGTTTATATTGAAATCATACATACCAATGTGGATGTCTATCAAAACAAGTACACACTTTACAGACGGCACATACATCTTTACCAAGCAAAACAATCTATGAGGTATTTGCCAAAACTTTTACTTGATGTTGTCGACCCTGTAATTGATCAGAATGTTTTTTCAGCCCATCCAGGACACTTACTGTTAGCCATGACTCCAGATGACAAGAAACACATAAGAGAGCTTGGCCTTCGAAGAATCCTGAAGGCAGGGCAGAAAACTGAGAACAGTATAATGGACAGGTTCAACTAACTTACAGTAATTTATACAGAACTTATAATTATAATTATATAATATAATTTTAATTATAAACAGAATTTATGTTATTTTTTTCTATTTTATAGACGTAACTTAACTGTTAAAAACTATTCTTTAACTTAAATATTTAATCGTTTTAAGTATACAGTAAGAGGAGATGTACCATGCCCTTTATAACTGTTATTGCCCATCATGTCATAGGCCTAACTATCTTTTTTGAGGTCTAGTTTTTCTGTAGCATTGGCGTCATTCTGCGGCCGAAATTCGTTAATTTATTTACACCATAATAAAACACAATGTTTTTATGTTCAAAAATAGAAACACTGTAACTATTACGTTTAAAAAAAATTATATTAAAGGTACATAATATAACTCTAAACAATGTGAAATTTTCAATATTTTCAGCCTATGCACGACTGGAGGATATTAACTGATCTAAACGAAATTAAAACACAATGTTTTTAGGCTCCATTCGAAGACGTTAAAAACTATTATATTACAAAATCATCAAATTCAAAAATTTTAAAAATAGTCGCAAAAAAGAAGTTTTCATATTTTGTAAAATTTCAAAGCCTATGTGCGAACGGAAGATGTCAACCGATTTTGATAATTTTTGTTTCCTTTTATTTCTCTATATAATAATATTTTTAAATCATTAATTGTTTTCCAATCTTTTGTGAACTCCTATATACAACAGGATTCAATCAAAGAATTAAACAAAAATTTCAGACTTTTTTCAAAAACAATAGACTTTCATTTTTACTTTTTTTGAAGTTATTTATTTATTATGCACTTAATCATCAATTTGTGCAATTTTTGTCTGTCTTTAAATAATATGTATGTATTTTTTTAAATAATTAAAACTGTGTGAAAATACGACGTTCGATTTTTTAGCCCTTTATTTTCAAGTACTTTTATAATTCGAATTTTGGATTATTCGAACTTTTTCTTTAGTCCCTAGGGGTTCGGATTATCCAAGTTTTAATATTTTCATTAATAATTTGGTAAGTATAGGATGTATATTAAAATTAGTATTTTCACTTTTTTGGATATAAATAACGTAGATCTTTAAAAAATGTACTTAATTTTCCTTTTCTGGTACTCAATAATCAATCATGTAGGACAATTATAAAATAGTGCCTTATTAATAATTGATCTACGTGTTTGGTAAAGGATTATCAAAAAAATAAAAAAAAGAAGACCTACGCCACATATGGATTTCCGAAAATATTTCACTCAGAAATACTGCGGAGTAGTAGTGAACATTCACGAAAATAACAGCGGTTCAAATTTATATATATATATATATATATATATATATATATATATTCCCCCCAAAAAACTAACTTTAAAAGGTCTCGCCCAAAAACAGTTAGCCAATGAAAGTTATGATATCATAGCATTGGGCCAAGTTATAGGCTTTTAGTACCCTGTCAAGAAGCTAATAATACCCTCTCACTTATTTGTGCATTTGGCCAGTTTAACCCTGGATCAGGCACAATCCCCGGAGTACCGTAATCGGGCACAACCGTCCTAATAATGCAGCCGGAATTTTCGGCCTTAAAAATTCCCATATGCATTTTAAATTCGAAAAAAAAAATTGAGACCCTTCAAAAAAAAAAACTCAATAACGAACCTAACATATACGCTATAGTTAACATCATCCAATAAAGGATCTACTCTCTCTTCGTAAATTACTGCTTGCTTTATCTAACACATGAGGCACCTCCTGGACCCGACAAAATTACCTACTCATTGATTCAACATCTGAAAAATACTTCCCTCGTTAAGATATTGCGTGTAACCAACTCAGTATATGACTCAGGAAATATACCGAAACGTTGGAAAAAATGTTATCGTCATTCCAGTGATGACTGAATCATCAATAAGCGATAAGCACAAAGCTCAAGCGTACAGAAGCTGCGTTTTAATAAAATACTCATCTAACACGTAATTTGAAAAGCCTATAAAATTATAATTTTCTGCCTACTTACGTTTTACTACCTTTGTTGGGAAATACAATTCTGTTGTTCTGTTAAACTAGTATAAATATCTAAAATAGTTTTTTTTTTTTTTTTTGAACTGAATACAAAAAGGATAATGAGCCCATTCAAAGTAACAAAACAAATAGTTCCAACTTTTGAGCACGAATCTATGCGGCTGAAATTAGGACGTTTACTAAATATTTGAAAAATGTTTATTATATGAAATAGTAAAAAAAGTACGTCCTATTGTGCCCCTGGATGTCAACGACAACTCACTTAACGAAAATATTGGTTAACAACGTTTGAATTATTTGTCCAAAAAAAGCACATCTTCTTCATCTTCATCAACTTGATTTCAGAGTAGATCTCTTTTGGTATACCTAACTGTTCGGAATATTTTAAATAAGTAAATTATTACATAAATTCAATTAATAAAGGCGAGTTTCAGTCTAATTAATATAACGGTTGATTATAATTAAACTTGGCACAGAGAAAGGCAAACCTTTGAGTGTTGGGTTCCGCTAGTCTTCCAACGCAGAAAGTTACTCCGGGGTTTGTGTTGGACCTGTTTCCAATTAAACTTTCTTGACATCTCTTTCTCTTTGGCTCACATGCTTACAGTTGTTTGTTGGTTTCGTTGTTGGGTGTTTTCAATGAAATTTCTGATGTCCAACCATTTTTCAGCCTTTTAGAAGATCCATATTCTACAAGAATAATTTGGCCAATCTTATAAATAAATAAAATACTAAAGATATCGAAATAAAGAGATAAGTTGTTAAGTAAATGCATTTATTATGTAAATGAGATGAGTGTAATAGCTCGGCAATCCTTCAATCTTCTGATGACGAGTATCATCTTCTAACTTATTTTTAGAGGACTAGGTTTAGTCCTTTGAAACCTTTGAAGAAGGTTTTTATAATAGGAAATGCTCAAAAGAAAAGGAAGACCGTCTACATAAAACATTTCATGATTTTTAAGGATTTTAGATTGCTTTGGGATACGGAGGAAATAAACACGTTAATGTGGAGAACATGTTTTGCATTGTATTTATTTGTTTAAAGTCCACTTATATATAACGATTTTTAAGGGGTATATCATCAGCATAACATCCTTTTCTAGCTAGAATAGCGCTGTTGCCTTTTCTATTTTCTCAACAAAAAAAATCCTTCCACCCCTTTCGGAAATCGAACCCAATATGATCCTTATACGGCCACAGGGCCTCAGATTTCAGTTATATAGCCGATAAATTTCAGTATGTTATCACAACAACATCACTTAATATTTCAAAAGACTCATACAATCAACTGGATTATGCTTGAGTTGATATATTTAACGAGAGCTTCGCTGTTGTTTAAATGACTTTTATTTTTTTGTCAGCTCATTGAAAAGGAGCATTACATAGATTAAATCCAGACTTAATAAAATATATGGAATGAAAGAGAAAAGTTTTGTAAAGTAATTGGATGGCATAACTTTGTTTTCGTTCTGAATAGCTTTTTATTTTATAATGTAGTTTTGACTCATTCTAAGAATGAAATGGAACAAAAAATGCACTTTCGTTGAGTTTTTCAAATAATAAAACAAGCAGGAACTGCTTCGTTGTAGTAGCGCGTTTCCGTTCATATTCCTTGTGCCATTAGTAAATGAATACGAGCAGTTATTGGGGGGTCTGATCTTTCGTGAAAAATATAAAATTAAATACCAAAGATGACCACTACATGTTTTACTAAAATACTCATCTTACTGCTGAATGTAATTAAAAAAAAACAACCAATTAAAAAGTGAGTTAAACAAAAACAAAAAACCGTTCAAATTTAGCAAAACTAACCCTTTCGAAGTTTTAAGCACTTACTTCTTCAAATGACATTGCGTCATCGAATATTTTTTTTAGAACTGTACAGAATTTAATAACCGTTCGAATGGTCACCTTCCGCTTAGCATGATTTCCTCAACTGTTATCGAGATATTTTAGAAAATGTATGAAAATCCCGAAACATTTCATGTCATTTATTAAAATATTGTTGTAGAATTTTTTCTTAACTCAAAATAATCACTAAATAACCTTATTTAAATATCTTAATTTAGATTAATGTCAAGCATATAGAAAATATTTTAATTTAATCCAACGAATCTAAGTACCCAAATCGCAAATTAGTTTGGAAAAGTATTTTTATTTAATAGAAACACCAACAACCCCAGGTCTCCACCACAAATGATTTATTTTGTTGTCAAAACATGCTTTCAGAGACTACAACTCCATCATCAGTGCTTCTAGTTCCTTACTGCAGGCGGTTCACCCGTAGATTGTCAACTGTGTCCTGAGTCAATTTTAAGAGTAAGATGAGTGAGAATGCCGTCATTATTAACTTCATATTTCTATGAAACTTTAAAAAAAAAAAAAAAAAAAAAAAAAAATGCGTTCCAGAGAGGCATTTTAATTGTATTCTTTGACGAGGTTGTGATCACCATATCTCGGGTTGACCTTACCTTGCGGAGTAAAACTCTAAGCTCGGCGTTAAGTTGACAGGTAAAGAGTGACTTTCTTCTCCAGGCACCCCCTGTAAACTAAGAAATATTTACCTTCTACTCTCAGGCTAATTTTGCCTTGATCAACACGTTAGTTACCTCACTTCTTTTGCCGCCTCCGACATCACAATTTGATATGTAAAGGTGCTGGCTTCTTCTTTCGTCTCGGGCTTAATTCCATCGGTAACGCCGGCAGCAGCCATTTTTCTCTATTAGCTTCCACTATTATCGGTAGCAAATGACCTCTGAAGACTTTTTATGTACATTTTGAACCAAAATCATCCTCATAAGTACTATTAAAACAGCACGAAATACGAGTATTGAAACAACTAGGACCGAACTAGGAGCAGTATATCTAGCCGAGAAATATTACGGACACTTACTGACAATGTAGGCATTCTGGTTCAGACAATTATGCTACTCGTTAAAAGCCAAGTAAATTGAATTTAATTCAAGAATCCAGGAGAAAGCACGTCACGGATTGAAGACATTGGAAGCCTACGTAGTACATTAAAGGGAAAAAGGAAACAAAAGGCAACCCCCACAAATGTGCGGCCCAGCCATTAACAGAAATAAAATCACAGAGCTGGAAACGGTTGCTAACTTTCAGTCTCGATCCAACCGTCACAACATAATATTTAAAAAGTAGAATTTGCAGGTGCGGCATCGTCTTAGCGGCTTTCCATAACGTTCATATCCCTAGTCTCATTTGGAAAATCTAGAATAAATATAGTTAATATTTTCTAAAAAAAATAAATAAAACATATACTAGAATAAATGACAGATTTATGTGCTAATAACTTACAGTAGCGAAAATTGCCCACACCCCTCGCATCGATGCCACTGACGACGGTCTTCACCAACAGGTATGACAACGAAAATTGCTCACTCTGCCTCTTCAACTTTTGCTCGCAAAGAGCTATGACATACATTCAAAACATTTATCTCATTGTAGATATCCAGTTTTAATGGAAAAATAATATTACCTTCTGCTAAATTAAAAAAAATATAAATAAATAAATAAAAAATAAAATAAGCGTGAAAACTGTTATTGTTTTTGTTCTTTAATCTATTCTCTAAAATAAATGAATTGGTGAAAGAATCATGTCGATATCATTTTCTAAACTAAATATATGAATTAAAGTATTTTCAACCTATTTTGTTTTATTTCACATCTCCTAATGCGTATTGGACGGAACGCTGGGACACATGTGGACTATTTTTCCACTTAATACTCCCCTTGTTAGAATATTAGAACACCTTGGAAGGGTGCTTTTACCCCTTAAATGTGCGATTGGGTCCATATAAAAAAATACGTATCGATTATTTTCACGTGTTTAATTAATAAATATACAAAGTTTAATCAAAATCGGCCCCGGAAACTTAGGGATGTTCCCTTGTTAGTAAGACATGATTATATATTAAAATTTAAATGCTGTAAACATTTCAAGCCAAAACAAAATAAATATATTTGACCTGTTGTTGAAAACTGATGTAACTATACTTACCTAATTAGATTAATTGTTCACTGGTTCTGCAGAACTATTCCATATTGCACGACGAATTGGAAACATACAAATTTGCCTGTTTCTAAAGTATGTAGGTTTGATTGCACAATTGAGTAAATACAATATGAAATTGTAAACAGACATACGTTTGAGGTGAGATTTGAATTGAAGTGTGCTCATGCTAGAGAAAAATTCAATAAAAGGATAATTGTATTTGATATTTTTCGTTTCGACTATTAAAGCTTCATGCCATTTTCCCTAAGTATGCAGGAAGTATGTAAATCACAAAGGACGTTTACACGGTTAAATTTTCTGGGCGCCAAATTCCCCACATGACATAAAGGAATACATGGTTTAGTATTAGCTCTCAACAGTTTACTTGGAGGAAGCACGGAACAACATTACAATGAGAGAGGGCTTGTTATAGGGAATAATGGAAAGGAAGATAGGAGTGGCGTTTTGTAGGAAGTCAGTGGGAGGAGCGGTCAAACGGTGTGGATTTTTCTAAGGAACAAACAAACAAACTGACAGCTGGTAGGCGTTTTTGACCTAGCCTATGACCTACATGAGTGCCAAGTTTGGTCAAAACCGGTCAAACGGTGTAGATTTGTATGAATAACAAACGTACAGGCAGAGAGCTGGCAGACGTTTCTGGCCTAGCCTATTACACTCCCCGTATCAAGACCTACCTATGTACCAAGTTTGGTCAA
The DNA here is from genome assembly GCA_946811695.1 of Gonocerus acuteangulatus. Taxonomy (NCBI): domain Eukaryota; kingdom Metazoa; phylum Arthropoda; class Insecta; order Hemiptera; family Coreidae; genus Gonocerus; species Gonocerus acuteangulatus. The sequence continues at coordinate 107,334,543 of OX328123.1, read as the reverse complement.
AATCTGTTAAACGTTTCGGTTTTGTATAAGAAACCAACATACAAACAGACAACTGGTAGATATTTTTGACCTAGCCTACGAGAATGAATTGGTGAATTTTGGCCAAGTTTGGTCAAAATCAGTCAAACGGTGTTGATTTGTATCAGGAACAAACAGACAGACACCCGATTTTTATATACATAGATTTGTAATTTTTAATTTCGATTTTCTTATTTCTATTTTCTCCATGATATTTCCTAAGAGATCCCCATAATATGTTAGTTACCTCGCGTAGGATTATGATTACAAGTTAGTCATGTCGTGGTAGGTGGAGATTAGATGGAATTCCGTGTCCCAACGAGGCAATATAACTTTAATTAGATCGCTCGTTTTATGGCTATTTCATGAATAATAGTCACCAATTAAGCCACCTAATCTAAATTACCCTCATTATTATTATTAAGTACTACCCGACGAATTTCAAATCGCTCAAAATTTCCATGGCTGTATGAGAAGAAAAAATATAGTGGAGATATTTGATTTATTGTAATTTCTGAGATATTTATAGGCAATTTTTTTTTGTAATCTCTTTTTGATACTGCCAGGGAGCTTCGCACCCTTGTTCTTTTCTTCTTTTAGTATAGAGCAAAAATTCATAAAGCATACTTACGCCGCTCATTGTTAGTAAGTTACTATGGGTTGTTTCCTTCTTATGCACTGTTGACTTCCGGTTCACGCCCCCCTGTTAAATTTGGTTTACAAAGCTCAAAATAATGTTACAAAAAGTGGAATTATCTTACACCAGCGAGAATAATGATAATTTAATTTAAAACACTTTCACAGAAAAGTGGAAAACATATTTTTGTAAATTATAATTATCTTACGTACTTAGAATCGTGGGATTCAATTGAAAGGTTTTGTACATGTTTGAATTGCATATAAACGAATATGTCTAAATGTTAGTTACATTGGGAAGTTTCGAAAGAAAAAAATTATTAGTAGATAAGAAAAGGTTTGGGATCTTCCCATATTTTCGTAAATATCTCACAAGCGGTTGGGAAATCGTGGTAATTGGAAAGTAACCATTTAAAAGCTTACTGCACTGTCTACTAAAAAACGTTCTGAAGCAATTTTCGACTTAGCGATGTCAATCGAAGAAATAAGGGCATAAAACTTCTAATGTTCCTTTGAACGGGGTTTTTGTCGTTTTTCAACTCACGTTTCAATTGGTTGTTTCTTGCTTTTAATTTGTATTAACAGTAAAATTAATATTTAAGAGAAGAAAGAAATCGCGCTAAGATGATGCAGCTCCAGTGAGTCTACTGACTACTTGGAACAGAAATCACGGTCCTCCAAACCTGACGGACGTTGCCACAAGTAGCCACTGCTAAAGCTGATCACGATCTTTCTTCTGCACACAAGTTTGAATTTAACATCCCCAGAGAAAGAAATCGATATAAGTCCGGACTTCTAGGAGGCCGCATTACTGGACCATACCTTTCTATACATCTACCCTCGCACCGCTGCTATGTGCCGGACAGTGAGCCGTTTGGAGCTTTGAATTCTTCTTTTGTGCAAGCTAATCGTCTTATAAGAAGGTTGTAGATCGTGTAGAATAGGTCTAAAAAAGCAGTTGAATCAAACCAGGCAATTATATCATTGAAGGGAATGTTATTCTCTACAGCCCTATATCGAGCATTTACTTTTTTTGGTTCATCGTTGAAGAGTTACCCGTTCAAAAAGTGCGTTTTTCCTCCAAATAGGAGACATTATAGAGCGGATATTTCGAAAACTGAAGATACAGCGAAAAACGAGATTGAATAGAACTTGTAGCAAATTTAATCAGCATTCATTTGTTATAGATTGGTCATGTCGATCGGCGGGTACTTTTGATATGTAAAGTAACCCAATAAAAGTTACGAAGTAAACAATTATGTTCCAAACATTTCCCTCTATAACCCTGAAATTATTTTAACGTTTAGAGGAAAATACATGAAATAGTAAAGTAATAGAAATTATTCAAGGATGTGTAATGCTCTACATTCCTATACCCAGTATTTATTATTTTTTTTTTTTTTTGGGTGCATCGTTGAAGAGTTATCCAGTAAAAAAGGGCAAAGTATATGTGGCAAAAGTTTATTATCCCAAAATGACTTTCAAAAGCGGATATCTTGAAAACTAAAGATATCTCGAAAAACTTGATTAAGTATAACTTGTAGCAAATTTACTCAGCTTTCATTTGTCATAGAATGGTCAAACACACACATATATATAGGGGAAGGTGTTGTACCTCTGACCATATTGTACCTTTGACCACCGAGGATGTGGCAGCATGTAGTAACATTTCATAAATTTAGCTTTAATCAGTATTTAGCTCCTTCCCTAGAGGGCTTGTGTAACCTACTTTGGATTATTGAAGTCAAAGAGGATTCTTGCAAAAAAATACTTATCCATTTCTATCATTAAAATGTACGTTTTTTATTGATGACGTTTTGCCTCATAAAATTTTTTGTATTATGTATTTTTAGATAGAAATCATTTGACAAAGTAGCTATTACAATAAGAAATATGGTGTAGCTTCTGAAATTGATTTATCTTAAATCTAAAATTTTTAGCATGCTTTTTAATTTGCACTACCAGGGTGTTGTACCTCTGACCACGACCAGTTGTTGTTCCTTTGACCAGGCCAAAGGTTCAACACACCTGAGTAATTTTTTCATAATTCAACTTTTATGTTCTTCTGATATAACTCTTTAAAAAATAATTAATATTGGTTGCTTCAATTGTCAAAGAATTTAAAAAATAATAAATTAAATAAGTTCAAACTGACTTTATCAGTCCTCAGTGTAGCAGTTCGAACCTATCGCCCTTCATCGTTCCTCCTGAAGTTGTAAGGCCTCATCGAAAAGCGCAAACAAGGAAAATGTCAAATGGGGGCCGGCCTAAAGGAAAACCTCGTACCTGACAGATATTACTGAAAATCTAATTATTGAAGTTGAATACATATATATATATATATATATATATATATATATATATATATATATATATATATATATATACAGGGAGTAATATATGAATTGTATATGAACTTTTTTTGCGCTTGAGGTCTACTATTACCTCCTGTAAGATTGATACTTTTATCCGTTGGATCCTGAATATATGTATATATATATATATGTTTATATATATGAGTGTGTGTGTGTGTGTGTGTGTGTTTGTGTGTGTATACATATATTTTTATGTTGTATTTTCTCCATAAAGCAGTGTTTCTCTTAGGCTTAAGAAGGTTTCAGTATTCTAAACCATGTATAAAGCTGTATGCATAATACGATGGCTAATGTAAATTAAGGTAAAGAAGAGCGATAAAACAAAGTAAACACGTTTTACAGATAATCTTCTCGAACATAGAACACTGTTATCATGTAATTTAAATGTTCTTAGAAAAAGTGCCTACAACATCAGGTCGATAAAATCTTAGCAGGAAATTTTGGCTTCAGAAGTAATGGTTTGACGGCAGTTCTTGTTGTTTGATGCATACTTTTATCCCCATTTTAGTTCATTCTGAAGGACTGCGAGGATTTTTTTTTTATTTTGGATGGGGATGTCCGTATAATCACAACTACAATGGAAATTCTGTTTGCCAGAATCATTCACTTGGCTGCCATTACAATAACTCCTTCGTTCACTCTAGGGCACACAAATTTTTGCCAACCACTGGCCCACATTATCAGACGTACATGAAGAACATCAGGGCAACTATTCTGGGCCACACTGCTTGGGCCACGATCGAATCCGTGAAATGTGTTGCACAGAGCACGGTTAAATGCACTAAGCCAACGTTGTTATATTTAGGGATTTCATCATGAAGGAAGTATTTTAGAATGAGATGAGAGGAGTAAGATCCTGTAGCAACACACAAGCAGCCAATTACAAAATAATTTGTAGATTGTCTTATGCCTTAGTGTATCAATTTTCATCAATTTCGCTGTTACTATTATTTTTTATTTCTATGTAAAAAGCATTGAAGTAACAATAAAAATAGCTTGTATATTTTTCCATACTATATATTGATGCCAAAATATAGTATTTGATTGTGTAACAGTGATCAGAATCGGCTCCAATATTATTTGTTGTCGTTTGAGAAAGTCCCTTACATAGCCTAACGGTTTGGATTCTTCAAATCTCATTAAAGGCTCGTTTTAAGGGCGAAAATCTTAACTTCCTTCGAAAAAAGATCTACAGAAAGTAAATCTGGCTCTGCTAATAAAAGTTGTAATAACCTAAACGATCCTGTACGGAGAGTTCTTTATGGATAGAAAGAGGAGAGCTCTTCAACTTATAATCAAAGCTTCAATTTGTAGTGAAGTTCTGCACTCTTCTCTCAAATTAGTTGGTCAAATTGAACACCAACCCCTTCCTGAGTGATTATCTATAATTAAATTAATTAAGACAACTTCCTGCAACTCTAGACTTTCAACATTTAATTTAAACTCTCATCAAACAAAACGATCCAATTCCATCAGTTTATTTTTTCATTTTTTTTTTTTTTTTTTTTTTTTTTTTTTTTTTTTTTTTTTTTAATGAACCCTAGACTCTCCTCAATAAATTGGCTGTAGATCTGAAGTTTCTTTTAAAGTTTATAACAAACGGTACATGTTATAAACCTAGAAGATGTATAAATACAGAAATGATAGTTGCCAGGACAAACAAGGATAAGCCTTCTAGTAGCCCAGTATGTAGAGGTTTCAAATTGGGTTCGAGCTTGCAATAATTCCCCCAAAAGATTTCTTTTAATATCGTATAGTCTGAGTAGGCTAAGTTTTCGACCTCGAAATCCGGGGGAGAACTTTTGGAATGCGAAAAACCATGCACTTTCAGCATTGTTTTTCTTCATTAATTTGTTAGTCATTGATGTTAAGTAAAAAGTAGGGATAAAAACATTACATTCTGAGCAAACAAGCTGGTCAAAGTCCAAATTCGGCCAGGTAACGTTGGAGCAATCGCTAGCCAAAAAACAACACTTTGGTGGGCCCACATTTAATGAGTTATAGCTTGAATTCATCAATTATTTTCATATTCCCCTCCCTAAAAGTTGAATAGCATCAATACCTGAATCAAAAAAACACAAAAATTATAAATTTGACTAATTTTAAATTTTTTAAGTCACTATGGAGCCATTGTAAATTTTAAAAGTACCTTTAAGGCTTCGAGGAAGCTCGAAAACGGACAATGCAAAGTACAGTTTTGCGGAGAAGGATACTAATTATCTCGTCTTTACAACTTCTCATATACGTTAATTGTAACCTTAACCTAATACCATTCATTCAGTTCTAAGCCCTTTATACAATGTCCTCAAAGATTTTTCAAAAGATACAATTACGGGGCACAAAGGAGCCACAATCTTATAATATGCGGGGTATATAAAGTATACAGAGCTAAAAAAAGGTTCTCAGCTCAAATTCTGGCATTGAGCTTAGACAATCCACTGTTCCATTTGTCATAACACAGCTCGCTGTCCAACAGTTACCAGCATAGATGAACAAAGGTAACCAGAGCGGTTTTGTCTATCTTGTCGAAGAACTAATTAACTCGGTTCCATGCTGAGGACTGGAGGAATTAGAGTAAATATTTAGATGGTGCAGTCACTTCATGAATATGATAATAGATGTTAACAAAGCTTCGAACAGTTCTCTCTAGTAGCTGTATTTATTGGCCGGTGGCCATTTATAATGTCAGATCTAAACTACTAGTTTATACACTCATTACCAATATATGTACAGAATTTTTTTTGTTTTTAATGTCATTTTAATTTATTTTGTTCTGTTGAAGTCTGCCCAGAAATGGATCAGTCAGGTATATTGTTATTAATGTAACTTTTGACTGCAATGCTATAAAACCGGTCTTCTTATTCAAATAAATATTTTTTCCATCTAGGAGCTCTGCTCTGGATATAAATTTCTAGGAGAAAGATGTAAATATTAAAAGTTGTTTAAGGGCCAACGGCCATAGCCACGTTGAATACACCGGTTCCCCTAGATCACCGAAGTTAAGCAACGTCGGGCGTGGTCAGTACCTGAATGGGTGACCGACCATGTGCTGTTGGCATTAGAATAGGGTGGCAACCTGTAGATAGCCCGGCGCTAATGACCAAGTTGTAGATGCGCCGTAAAAAAAAAAAAAAATAAAAAAAAAAAAAAAAAAATAAAAAAAAAAAAAAAAAAAAAATACTAACAAGGAAACTTCCAGAGTGTTATCTTTTTACATGGTGTATTAGTTGATACAATGTTAGACAGATATTTTTTTAAATGATAATTCGTCAATTTATGGATTCATTTAGAGCTTTTGCTTTGATAGGTTTGTAAGTATACATTTTATAAGTACTTCTCCGTGTGTAATCAAAACCGTTGGCGAAAACATTGGATCTTTATATTCTTCCTTAGTTTCCTTAATGTATCGATATCGGTCAGGAAATCATTAAAAGTGTAAGGTATACGTTCATAGCTACATCCCCCCCCCCAAAAAAAAGGTTTTTATGCAAGTTTTGATAGAGCGCAGCACTTAATCGGAAACATTTTCACTTAAAATTCCACAGTGTCAGTTTCGTTCTCTTGATTTTTATTTCGTACTTTTCTATTGCTTTTTCTTTTTTTAATTGCAATATTTCTATTTAAACACTAGTATTTCCAGTATAAGTAAATGAGAAGCTTGTTGTTGTCTGTACTAGGGTTACGTTCAGAATGAGTCCAGTGAGTACTTTCTGCTTAGAGTTGGCTACTTCCAGTTTCCTATGAATCCTACTTTTTATTTGGACTGATTTCTTTGCAGGAAGTGTTAGAATTATTGAGGAAATATAAAACGAAGTGTTGGCTGTTCCTTTTCCAACTTTCTAAATGGCACGAGGCATAAGAACAGAAACGCACCTTGATATGACGGACTTTGATTGAAAAAATTTATGATTAAAATAAGTACTTAAAAGTCATTCTATTTGTTCGTAAATAAAGAAAGGGCGTTGATTTGAGATGCAGAAAGGTGTGTAAGGGATACGAAGGGCTGGGAGTAATACTTCCCAGAGAGGGATTGTATAATTAAAAGAAGATTGTATGGATGTCGGGGCAGATAGACAATGAACCTGTTCCAACAAAGGAACCAGTAGAGGAGTCTCAACTACACGCACAAAAGGGCTTTGTCAAGACACAAAGTCATTAGTCATAATATTTCCAGTCTACTGTTTCTCAGAATAAACAGGAGGGTGGGTCCTAATAAACAGAGCTTCTTGACAGGAGCACATACATGGAGCTTTCAGATTTGCTCTCAAAAGGGCTTAGAAACATCCAGCCTTTGGGTCGATATTCCCTTATTGTTCTCAGCAGCTAATAGGAGTTGCCTAGTAGTGGTCATCCTACAATACAAGCATACAAGATAACTCATACTTTCATTGCTTTATACTCTTAAACCTTGTATTAATTGGCCTATTCGAGGATACAAAACGCCGCTTGTAGACAAAGCGAAGCCATTGCAAAGTAATTATAATTCTTGCACAAAGGGCTTTGGTTTTATTCGGTATTATTATTAAATCCTTTTTAGATATATAAGTGCAAGTCAGAAATAGAAGAGTAGTTTGAAACAAAGAACAGTTTAATTATTAGAGCGGATTATATTGCGTTCAAGTATAACGCGTTCGATTCCTTTCACCAGAGGGAGTTGAGATTCCTTCAAAAGGAAAGAAGGAGGGAGCGCGATTCCCCCTCCCTCCATAGGAAGGAGCCCCGCTTACAAGGTTGACCTCATGACGCAATCCGGAAGTGCCGACCAGAAAATTATACGTTTTAGAAACCCTAATGAAAATAACGGTGGTTCAAATTTATATATATATATATATATATAAATATACAGGGTGTCCCGTAAATGTCTAGTCATATTGTGAGGGGTGATAGAGGACCCTTAGGGGAACAAAAAATGTTCTATGACGATTTCCCGAATTCTCGCCCATAAGGGAGAAAACGTCGTTTTATTGTTTTTTTGAGACAAACGTACTTTTTAGAAGAATAATCGTTGTAGCTCCGTCCCAGATGGTACTACTAAAAAGGGTGTGAAACCAATCGAAAGCTGAGTAAATTTACTATAAGACTAGTTGAGAGTAAACGTAAAAATGAATGAATGTAAATATGTATATCTTACCAAAAGAAGGCAATTCTAAATTTCCTGACATTTTATTGATATTTCTTTCCAGCGTTACTCCTCAATAAGCAGGATCTGAGATTTCCGGGTTTCAGAAAAACTTTCTCATTTAACCAGCTTTCCATTCATGTATCACAACCCTGTGTTATTGAAGTATTTGAACGGTTTAAGTACAAAAGTTTAAAAAAAAAAACATGGATCTGTAAAAAGAAAATTATATTTTTTTCTTCAGTTTATTCAAAAAGCTGAAGGGAAATATTTATTTTTATAAATGTTTACATAAATATTAAGTAAATATTTACTTAAAACAATAAAAAAAATTACTTCCACAGATATAAAAAAAAAATCTTAAAACAGTAAATAAATAAAATACACATTTATTTTGAATTTATTAATTCAGGTAACTAATACTGGGTCCAGGTGGCGGCCATTAAGGAACACCAACCATACATTAACCTCAAAAATTACTATTTTTACCTATATCACGCATTTGAACACATTTTTACAGGACTATGTACATATTATTTATGAGGGATAGAATTTTTAATTACCACAACAAAAACGCATGAGCTCAGAATCCCAGTGAGTTTCACAAGCGTAGCCATCAGTATCAATTTAAGGTAAAGCATTTGTTTTCTAAATATAAGTACCTGTAAAAATGTGTTCAAATGCGTGATCTAGGTATAAATAATAATTTTTGAGGTTAATGTATGGTTGGGGTTCCTTAATGGCCGCCTCCTGGACCCAGTATTAGTTACCTGAATTAACAAATTCAAAATAAATGTGTATTTTATTTATTTACTGTTTTAGGATTTTTTTTTTTATATTTGTGGAAGTAATTTTTTTTTATTGTTTTAAGTAAATATTTACTTAATATTTATGTAAACATTTATAAAAATAAATATTTTCCTTCAGCTTTTTGAATAAACTGAAGAAAAAAATATAATTTTCTTTTCACAGATCCATGTTTTTTTTTAAACTTTTGTACTTAACCCGTTCAAATACTTCAATAACACAGGGTTGTGATACATGAATGGAAAGCTGGTTAAATGAGGAAGTTTTTCTGAAACCCAGAAATCTCAGATCCTGCCCATTGAGGAGTAACGCTGGAAAGAAATATCAATAAAATGTCAGGAAATTTAGAATTGCCTTCTTTTTGTAAGATATACATACTTACATTCATTCATTTTTACGTTTACTCCCAACTAGTCTTATAGCAAATTTACTCAGCTTTCGATTGGTTTCACTCCCTTTCTAGTAGTACCATCTGGGACGGAGCTACAACGATTATGTTTCTAAAAACCACGTTTGTCTCGATAAAACAATAAAACGACGTTTTCTCCCGTATGGGCGAGAATTCGGGAAATCGTCATAGAACATTTTTTGTTCCCCTAAGGGTCCTCTATCACCCCTCTCAATATGACTAGACATTTACGGGACACCCTATATATATATATATATATATAGTATTAGGTTACAACACACAGGAAAACGAATGAAAACATTTTTAACTCGATATATGCATCAGTTTTTGAGAAAAGTGGAAAAACGCTTTTTTTTCCTTACTAATTTCGAAGAGGCACTTTTTTTTTTTTTTTTTTTTGGTTTTCGTTTTATTTTTATTTTTATTATTATTATTTCAGTATTCACATTAATTGTAAAAGAAATCATTATTTTACGTAGGTACATACCTAATCAAAATACGTGCAGTATCCAGAAAGGATGGCATACGTAGTTAAATAAATTCCCATGCTGGAGGGTTACTCCAACGTGGAAAACATGAGGTACTTAGAATCGTGGAATTCAGTTGAAATATTTTCCACAGATTTCTAATTTGTCCGTACTACGATAAATAAATTTTGGTTACATTTGGAAATTTTAATAACAGACATGAAAAGTTTTGAGTTTTTATATTTTCTTAAATATGGAAAATGGTTGGCAAATCGTGGTAATTAGAAGAGTAACCATTCAAAAGCATACTAAAGTTCTTACAAAAAAAAATTCGTATGCAATTTTTGATTGGGCGATGTAATTCGGATAAATACGAGTACGTAACTGCTTAAAACTTTGAAGTTGTTGGTTTCGCTCATTTAAACGGTTCTTTTGGCCTGTTTTCCTTTCTATTATTTTTCCTATTATTATTATAATTGCTTATATTAGAAAAAATTTGTTGTGTCTTAAAGAGGATACGCAAAATGGGAACCAAGTTTCCGTTGTTTGAAATAGATCTTTCTGAGCGGAATTCTACGCTATTGGTTTCTTCTAATGAACGTTTTTGTTCTGTATTTACCTCTCTTTTGAAATGTTTTTTCTTTTTTTTAATTGAATTTTACAGTGCAATGCTAATGACCTGAGTAGTCAATGTGCAAAAAAGAGAAAATAAAAAAGACAGAAAAATGACTATTCTAGTAAAACAAGATAAGAAAATGAGAAAAGTATTTTTCAGGTCGGATGCATTTACGATTTTGGGTAAACTTGGAGTTAAGGAATTATTCCAAAAAATATATTTTATTAAGACATAAAGTGTTTTGGAATCTTCGTATTTTACATTGGATTGCACATTAATATGAGTATTTTAGTATTTATAATTGCTTATAACACTAAAATGAATATTTTAGTAAATAAAGCTAAATAACGTTGGGACGTTGGGAACGTTGGGACGGCAGGAGTAATTTCCGCTTAGATACTGCTTCCTGTGTTTTGCCGACTATCTTGCTTTTCATTGATATTTCATTGCAATAAGAGGTTCATCGATTCATCTAATTAAAGTTATAACTGTTTGTATTCGGTGTCTTCAAAATTACAGGATATGAAAGGAAGATGAAGCAGTTCCAGTGAGTCGGACTTTGTTTTAATAATTATGCTGCTACTAAGCAAAATAGAGCCATAAAACAAGAAACAAAAGCATACTAAAATGGACCTTCAAATGGCTTTGTTATGGAGATAAATATTAATTGAACCGTTTGTAAAGTAATGTTTTTATCCTTTGAACGCAGACCCTGGATAAAAGCCGTATAACAAAACATGCATATAAGCACGGTTTATGAAAGGTGGTTTTATCTTTGCCGATAATAATGAGCCTGTTTCAGGGGCTTTGTGTGTCGGTCAGGGACTAGTGATAGCCTTATCAGAATTTAATTAAACATGAGCTATTTGAAGAGGGTTTGTGTTCTCCATCGACCGAAAACATATCTAATTCGCCCTTGAATAGTTTAATAGTTTCAAAAAGTCGCCTTTACTCTTGTTTGTTCTATTAAAACGCTGAAAAGGTATTTTACATGAATATAATGTAAATGCTGCTATTAAATGCAGTAATACTGATGGATTTGGGAGTCTGGCCCTGGCCGCTGTGGAAGTAAGATCGTCTCTGTGTTTGAACGTTTTCGGAGTGGTATAGAGTGACCGAGGAGAGCTGAGTTTTGGCAGAAGTTTGCTAAGGAGGCCAGAGACTGTGAGTGTTAAATTTCTAAAGATTTGGTAAACTATCATAGCCTCTAGAAAAGAGTAAAGAATTTGCCTAAATAGAGATCTGTAGGCTTTATCAGCTAGCAGGACTGAGCGAGGTATCCCGACTACTAGCAGCTAGCCCCACTACTGGCTACCATCTCCCCTGGCTAGTCCAGCTCTTATCTACTCAGCTGACTTCTTATCAACTGTCAAGCACCTCTCTTTGATTAGCCATCTCTTAAGGCCTATTTTAATTATTTTTCCGCTGGTTTCAAGTAGAGGGACTATTTTCTTTCGGAGGTTTGTGCTGTGTCCAAACATTTAGTTATATATAATGGCTGTCTCGAACGAAGAGTTACTGGCCGTCATTAACAGAAATAATGAAGAAACAAAATCCTCATTAGGCACGATAACTACTTTATTAGATACCTTACTGGGTGAAGTATCCGACCTTAAAAGAAAATATGCACAACAAAACGAAAAAATTAATCTTCTCGAGAAAGAAATAAAGGTTCTCAGAAGAGAAAAGAGAAGAAACAATTTTTTGATTTTTAATGTCCAACGCTCAGAAAGCGAGGTCTTAACAGAAAAAATTGAACATATATGTCAGACTGTTGGTGTTACCCTTCCAGATTATGCAATTAACGACTGTTTTCGTATAGGTAAGGGCCCAGAACCTAGACCAATATTGGTTTCTTTAAATAGCCAAAAAATGAAGTACCAAATCATGGATAAGAGGGAAGAATTTCAGAGAAATAAATGGAGGATTAGCCAAGACCGATCTGAGGAGGACAGAGAGGAGGGTAGGAGGATATACTTATGTATTAACAAGTTAAAAATGATCGACCGAAATGCCAGCTACAGGAAAGGATTTTTTAAATTTAGAGGTAGCCATCTCCGATTGGATGAAGCCGAAAAAGTAGAAGAAGAATTAGAAGCCGATTCCAGACTAGAAGAAACTCAAGCACTTAAGAGGAAAAAGACTGAAGACAAACTTAAAGCTTTTGAGTTCCGGCCTAGAGCCAGCTCGATGACTAACCCATCGTTATCTCAGCCACCCTCTACTTCCTGACCAACACTTCAAGATCAGCCACTGGACACCTCACATGGACCATCTACCTCAAGCAGCAATATTGGTAATACATTAAAAAATACTAACAACCTACTAACATATGATATAACATTTTGCAATATAAATGGCTATTCAAATCTGTTTAATGTGAATATTAGTAATCAATCAAATAATTTAGCAGTATGTATTGTCGAAACGTGGTTAACAGATGACAATTTTACTATTCCATCCTTTCTAGAAAATGACATCCCTGTGACAAGTAGCGCAGTCAGAACTAAACAATATGGCAGAGCCAGCGGAGGCATTATAACCTTCCTTAATAAAACAATTGTAAAGGATCCTAGTAATATTAGTATAGTAAAATGTAGTCAAAATATGATAATAATACAACTACATATCCTCAACAAATTCATATTATTAGGGAACATATACTTTCCTCCAGATTGTGATTACGAAAGTAATTTAAATAGTCTTGAAGATCTTTTGTCTCAGTACGAAATCAACAATCCTGATCATTGTGTCATTTTGTGTGGCGATTTTAATGGGCATGTGGGAAATTTAAATAATTTAGACGACAGCCTGTTCTCAGATAGCAACCTGTATGGAACAAGAATCGTTAGTCATATTAATGAAAATTACCGAGGTAAATTATTGGTCGAAATTATGGAATCTTTGGGTTTATATCTTTGTAATGGTAGATCCATGTCGGATAGACCGGGGAAATTTACTTACATATCTGGAAAAGGTCAAAGTACGATTGATTTCATATGGATAAATGAAAATTGTATTTGCTTCGTGGAGGATATGAGAGTGCACATATTTTCAGAGCTTTCCGATCATTTAGCTTGTACACTTTCCATATCACTACCTCCAACAAGTAAGGAAACCAGGGTAGATAAAAGCTATGAAGTATGGGAAGGTATAAAATGGGATCCTAGCAAAATAGAAATTTTTCATGAACAAATGATCTTGACAACCGGTATTTATTTTTATTCAAATAATAATAATGAATTATACGATAATTTTGTCACATCAATAACTGACTCTTTAACTAAATCAGGTTTAATGGTTAGCAAAAAATATAATTTTGATAATAATACTTTTTCAAATAAGAATAAATGGTTCGACCTTGACTGCCGATTATTAAAACGGAGTGTAAGGCGAATGTACAGAGCCATGATAAGGAACAAATATTCAAAAAACTCTTTAGAAGATTACCTTAATAGCAAAAAATATTACAGGACAATAATAGATATTAAAAAACGCGAATATCGAGCGAGCGTTATTCAAAAGCTGCAAAATGTGAAGAACAGTACTGAGATCTGGAAAACTGTAAAATCTCTGAGGCCTAGAAGTTTTCAACATAAGGAAATAGATATTGATTCCTGGGTGATGCATTACAAGGCTTTATATGGAGATAAAACCAGAACGGAAAAATTGTTTTCTCAGTTAGACATCCCGTATTGGATGAACCTTTTTCAATAGAGGAATTGCATTTCTGCCTGAAACGGGCGAAAAATAATAAATCTCCTGGCTTAGATAAAATCACGTATGAGGTTTTTAAAAATTTAACCCCCGAATGGGAGCATTACATATTGAATTTATTTAATAACACAATGGAAACAGAAAAAAACCCAAGTGCTTGGTCAGAGTCAAAACTAAGTTTGTTGCACAAAAAAGGAGATAAAAAAGATGTGGACAATTACAGAGGAATATCGCTCATAAATAATATCACAAAGCTATTTACAGCTATACTGGCTCGTAGAAATTTAACCTGGGCTGAGGAAGAAGGACTGATCACTGAAGAACAGGCTGGATTTAGACAAGGTAGAGGATGCATTGACCATATCTTCTCCCTGGCAGCCCTTATCAGCATGAATCTGAATAAAAAAGGGAAGTATATATTTGCAACATTTGTTGATTTCAAGAAGGCCTTCGACTCCATAAACCATGAGCTCCTCTGGCAAAAGCTGTACGATTTTGGTATTAGTGGTAAAATAATAAGAATATTAAAACAATTATATGACAATGCATCTATGTACTTTAAGGTAGGAAACCAGCTGTCAGAAGAAATTAATATCAGTTCTGGTTTATTGCAACGAGAAAGTCTTAGTCCTATTCTTTTTATTTGTTTTATTGCGGATATAATATCTTTTTTTCAAAAGTTTGGTGCCACGGGAATCTCAATAGACAGTCGGAATGAGATTATAATGCTGCTTTTAGCGGACGATATTGTTATGCTAAGCACTTCATGGCACAGCGCTCTTAAAAAACTAAAAATACTAGAGGCTTACTGTTCTCAGAATTTATTAGTCTTGAACCCAGAAAAGTCAAAAACATTAGTGTTCCATAAGTCACCCCGGATAAAGAAATTAAAACCTCTCCTTTGGCAGGGCAAGGAACTGGAGTACACCAACACGTATGCATATCTTGGTGTGCCTTTTTCATCTTCCGCAAAATTTTCCAAAGCTTTAAATTACTTCATCCAGAGATCACAAGTCGCAAATGCTAAGGTGAGAGAAATACTCAACAGAGGTAAGAGCGATTCCTGGCAAACCAAAATGATTTTATTCGATTCCCTGGTTTCATCAACTCTTCTTTATGGATCCGAGATTTGGAGCCTGAACTACCTCGAGGCTATAGAGATGGTGCAGCTTAAATTTCTAAAGTATTTGTATTCCTGGCCCAGATGTACCCCTAATTATATTGTCCGTCTGGAATCTGGGAGAAATCCATTGAAGGAAGTTGTTTTGAAGAAAATAATTAATTTTTGTATAAAAATACTTTCAATGCCTGAAAACCGATTGCCACGGAAATGTCTTGTTAGGCTCATAGAGTTAGATTCCAAAAAGAGTGATATTGGCTTTAATTGGGTATCCCAAATTAAACAAATAACATTAAATAATTATATAGAAGAAAATTTCTTTGATTTTTCAGTGCCAACAAATTTATTGATTAAGAAAAATATAATTATTGAAAAACTAAAGAACCTCCTCTATTCCTTAGACATTGACAAGGCCCTCAACTCGAATTACAGCCCTCTTTACAGAACTATTTGTAGTTTCAATAGCCCTCAGCCTCAGCACTATTTAACTTACCATACAAATGTATATAAAGTAAAACTTGTTAGCCAACTAAGAATTTTGGGTAATGAAAATATGAAACTTTTCCATAAGAACATTGTGGTCCATATAAAAACAGGAGAATTATGTAGATGGTGTCATCAAATCATAAATCACAGCTTAAACCACTTATTATTGCACTGCCCTGCGTTGAGTTCATTTAGAACAACATATTTGAGGAAATATATAACACAAAACAGGGATTACATATCATTACAGAATATCCTTGTTATCAATAGCTTCTTAGATCAATTAAATTCAATTTTCTTCTTTCTATTAAAAGTTTGTGCAATTTAAGATATATTCGAGCTAAGACCCAAGATTAAATTTAGAATATTTATTTTCATGATATTTCTAGTTAGGAGAGTATTAATTTTATGTATGATAGGTCGTTATAAGTATATAGTGTTTATTTTATTACTTCTTTATTATTTTTATTCAAAAAGGGAATCTATTATTAATATTGTAATAATTACTTAGTAAGAATTCACTATTAGAAGAGACAAGTGTATTGTTATTGTTCTGCTATATGTAGAATCATGAACTTGACTTTTTATATGTATAAACTGTATATATTCATATTTTAATATTGTGTATTTTTAAGTATTTTATATGCATATGTATATGTGTATGTCTGTTATTTTCTTATGTTGAGTATTATTATTATTAGTCATCTATGTCGCGTCCATTAACATCTACTAACACCAAATGGGCCAGATTCCTTGGCTATAAGATGTTATAAGCCAATAAATATTATTCTATTCTATTCTAATACTGATGGATTTGAATGAAAAATAAATTGACAACCTCTACTGATGACATGTTTTTATCTTTAGTGCATAGGGATTTTAAGAAAACGCCTAATATTCAGTAATATGCCACAAAATGCGTAATTAAAATAAAAAACTGTAAAATATAACAAAATCATTGAAAATATAACAACTTGGGGTCTCCCGTGGTCTAGTGTCTAGCGCCTTATATTCATAAGCGGGAGATGGAGGGTTCGATCCCCACCGGAGGCAGGAATTTTCTCATTTCAGGGCTCTTTGAGAATATTCCTCGTTACACCCTGGATGTCGGTGCTAATGGCCCAGATTTGTCGATGCGCCGTTAAAAAAAAATAAATAAAACAACTTAACAATATCATACACAAATGTGAATGGCGGACCCGTCGGGAATAATTCCCGCAGAATTAAGCGCATGCGGGATTTGAACTATTCCATCTAGCTGAACGGGCTGTAGTGGAATTTGCCCTTATGGAAAAAAGTCCGACTCGCAGGAACTGCGTCATCTTAGCGCGGTTCCGTACATCTCGAAGAAGTGGAGTAGATTAGGCATCTCAAATAACAGGAAACTGACAGTAGCCAACTTGCACAGAAGCGGATAATTCTTAATCCTCATTCTTGAGGAAGGCTGAATAAGTCAATAAAATTATGTACTGAAAACGTACTCACTCTACGACTACTGCTGAGAAGGCTCTATTCCAAACAACCGAAAATTCGTTGTCATTTTAAGTTTCTTGTTTTACTATCAAATTCGTTTCACTGTAATAATCAACTGTAAATATGTGCTTCATGGCAAATAAAAGTCCATTCTCTCGTGGGTTAAATCTTTCTATAAAATAAGAAATAATGATAACTTCAGTTGTAGCAGGAGGAAGGTTATATAGATAGGAGAATTCAAAACAAACCTATGTATACGCCATCATGTTTAGCCACAGCCATCTTGATTTCCACAGCCAAACGTATTACCAATACCTTTTATAGTTTCTTGGCTTATTTGACTAAAATACTAATTTCACTGATAAATTCAATTATAACAAAAGACAATCAATTAAAAAGTGAGATAAACAAAGACAAAAACCCGTTCAAAACAAACACTTTTTAAGTTTAAAGCGTTTATACCTCTGATTGACATTGCCCCATCGAGTATTGCTTTAGGACCTTTTTTGTAGAGAATTTAGTAAGCTTTCGAATGGTTGCCTTACACTTACCACGATTTCCCCCTTGTTTTCAGTTTGTCTTCAGTACTTGAAAACCTCCTTTTGTTGAGTCCGCCACGCCCCATATTTGAAGCAATTTAGCTCAGTTCTAGCAATTTGTATTTAATGTTTTATTATAAATCGAAAGTGACCAACGACAATTCGATGGCACATAGGCACGCAGTGCTCAATTCTTTTTAATCACGACAGCTATGGATCTCACAAATATTTAACTGCGAAAATAGCAAGAAAGCAAAATATACAATTTTCTATTCTAATATTTCTAAGTCTTAGTGGTAATAAGTGTGATATCAAAACGCACTAACGTGACGCAGTTCCTGCGAGTCAGAAATTCTTAAAATACTGTTAAGTCCCTGTAAATATTAATTATGAGATTGAATAAAAATAACTATAGTACTCCATAAAAACATTCTTGTTATAATATAAAGATATTTAATTTTTTGTTTTAAATTGCATCGCTGGGTATCACATGTATGTATGGAACGGCTTCTTTCTCCAGCGGTGTCGCTCCTCTCTCCATCGCAATATTTCGTCGGGTTCATCTCCGACTTCTTCAGGCTTCTATGTGTCGTCCTCGGTGGTTATCAAGGGAATGAAGTTGATAACCACCGAGGACGACACATAGAAGCCTGAAGAAGTCGGAGATGAACCCGACGAAATATTGCGATGGAGAGAGGAGCGACACCGCTGGAGAAAGAAGCCGTTCCATACATACAAAGATATTTAAGTGTTGAAATTGTAGGAGAATTTCCAAGCGAAAGCGTTAAGAAAGTAAGAAATAGTTATAATGATGTTGACAATAGGAGTACGTGATGGTTCCACCGGGCAGAATGTGGTGTAAGACGAAGCAACAAGTTGCACCTTTATCTACCTTTAGAATGGCTTTGAGATTAAATCTTCCCCATGAAGAGAGTTCTTATAAAGTCATCTATATAAACCCTCATGGATATATACTTTTACCTATATTCTGTGGTACATATGCAAATTAACTCAGAGTTTTGTTAATATATACAATTTCCTAATTTGATTAATGTATTGTATTGCTTTTACGGCTTCAGTCATTTGGTAATGACTATCATCACTGTGACTTATTTCTATAGTGGTAATTATATCCTGCATAAGAATAGTTCTGTTTTTTTTGGTATATGATACAATATGAGGGTTCTGTGCTCAAGGCCTTTCAACTTCATCCTTGATTAATGCAAGAAGGACGCTCAGATGACGGAATGTTTCGATGTTGGAATGTTTGACGTTCGATGTTTTCGCAGTCCCTTGAGTTCAGATCCGTACGTCCATATGGGTTGCATTAGGGATCAGTTTGTTTTCAGTACTAGCGGTTCAAAAGTCTATAGAGTTGTCCAAATAGTCTGTTGAGTTCCTGACTTATATGTTTTATGTGATGTTGCTAAGTAAGCCAGGAGTCCAAGTGGAGCCCGAGGTAGCGAATTGTATCAGAAGAGAGCAATAGAATGTTATGGCAGTGTACTAGTGGCCAGGAATCGCACCTGAGGGTGAAGGTGATGTGATGGAATATTTTTTTCGTTCACCTTGATTCTCTATGTTTTGCACAAGAATTAAGAATATATTCATTTGGGACTGTAAATTCTCCGACACAGTGGTAGGATTTTAATGGGATGCGAGGATAGCTGTGTCGTCTGCATGGATTGCCAAAAGAGTGTCGGGGCTTGTTGGAACATTGGCTGTTTACGGGATGTAGAACAGTCGATAGTACAGGAGTGAACCTTCTCAATGAGCCCTGCAATGAGAAAAATCCCGGCTACGGACGGGACTAGAACCCTATCTCCCGCATGAGAATCCAAGGCATTTACCACTAGACCACGAGAAGAGCTCTGTGTTTCTCTCTCTCTAATAAAAGAACTCGATTCTAATGATGTAAATGTTAGTAATACTTTATAAAAGAATACTAACATTCTGTACGACTAGGAAAGTGAGTGGCAAAAAGCTGTTAAGAGAAATTAAAAATACAACGAAAGCCTAGACGTATGATCAGTTCTCCCGTCGCGACGGGAGAACGATCGTCGGGACGACTTTGCATTCGTCCCGACGCGTCGGGACGAATACGACGAAACTTTGCATTTGTATCGACGATATGCGCTGTTAAAACCTTCTTAAAACTTTATCTATTTTATAAAAAATTATTTTTGAACTGACAAGGGGAGTATACAGCGGTACTTGCAAAAATAGGTTTCAAAATATAAATAAAATGTAAACATTTTTGTATAAAGGACCTTATATGACACATTTTCCTCCAATCGAGGTGTTTCTACGGGTTCTGGGATCGACGTTATATACTATTATATATTTTTATTTTGAAACCCATTGTTTGCAAGTACCTTTTGAAATAATACGATAGTCATTTATATGGTTAGAAAAAGGAGTATTTCTTCTTTTGAAAGATTTCAATGACGTAAAAATCGGATTATCTCAAGGGGAGATATTGAATTTCAAAAGGTCACATTACTTTTTCGCTTACAAATTTTTAGTCTCTTTCAAACTGGGAAAAATCCTTATTTTTTGTTTTCAATGATATTCACAACATTAGGGTTTCTTGGGGTGATGATTTTAAATCTGCTACTATTTTTGGTGTAAATAAATGTATAATACTAGTTTACTTGAAAACGTAAGCATATTCTTGAATTTATTTGACGAAATATAAATTATTGTTTAACGATTATATTTTTCCTTTAATCAATTCTATAAAACAAATGAATTGGTGAAAAAATCATGTCGATATCATTTTCTAAACTCGATATATAAAATAAAGCACTTTCAACCTATTTTATTTTATTTCTGGGCTCCTAAGGCGCATTGGACGGAACGCTCGGACACGTGTCGACTATTTTTCGATGTAGAATCACCAGAAAAAAAAAAAATGGTCAAGATCCGTGACCCCATCGCTGTATAATCCCCTTGTCAGTAATAAATAATGATTTTTAATAAATTAGATAAAGTTTTAAGAAGGTTTTAACAGCGCATATCGTCGATACAAATGCAAAGTATCGTCGTATTCGTCCGGACGGGAGAACTGATCATACGTCCAGGCTTTCGTTGTATTTTTAATTTCTCTTAACAGCTTTTCCACTCACTTTCCTAGTCGTACAGAATGTTAGTATTCTTTTATAAAATATTACTAACATTTACATCATTAGAATCGAGTTCTTTTATTAGAGAGAGAGAAACACAGAGCTCTTCTCGTGGTCTAGTGGTAAATGCCTTGGATTCTCATGCGGGAGATAGGGCTCGAGTCCCGTCCGTAGCCGGGATTTTTCTCATTGCAGGGCTCATTGAGAAGGTTCACTCCTGCACTATCGACTGTTCTACATCCCATAAACAGCCAATGTTCCAACAAGCCCCGACACTCTTTTGGCAATCTATGCAGACGACACAACTATCCTCGCATCCCATTAAAATCCTACCACTGTGGGCTCCTAAGGCGCATTGGACGGAACGCTCGGACACGTGTCGACTATTTTTCGATCTAGAATCGCCAGAAAAAAAAAATGGTCAAGATCGGTGACCCCATCGCTATATACTCCCCTTGTGAGTGTTGATAAGAGAAAAATGAACTTCATAAAACATGAAAAAAATTAATTAAGTTAAAAACGGTTCATAACTGTATGCTTACTGTACGTCCATTCGAAAAAAAGTATGATATCTGAATGCACGCTTATTTTATTATTAGAGTTTTTAAAACAAAATCAAAATATTAGAAGATGCAGTAAAAAAAAAAAAAAAAAAGTCCTTTTCATCCGACATAATATGTCTACAAGGAGTGTATCTAGGCGCACGGTAGTGCGTCAGCCTAAGTTCCGGTCTAAGCTTACTGTGTGTATATCACAGGAGGTCTTAAATCTTTACCGTCTCATAACTTTCAACCAGGTAAAGATAAAGGTATGAAATTTTACGCAGCTGTTATACTACTAGATGTGAGTAAAACTGGAAATTTTCATAATTCTACATCGAATAGTTTCTGAGATATAAGCCATCGAAAATCGGGATTTATAGGACTCACTCACTCACTGACTCATCAAAATTATTAGGCACTTCCCATGATGCTAGAGAAATTTTGCAAGATGATAGATATGAGGGTGTTATTAAAGGAAAAAATCGAAAAATCCTTGTTGACTTGAAAGTTGTGTTTGACTCCGCTTCCGGGGTGGGGGGGGGGGGTGCCAGTTTTGTACTTCCTACGGAAACACATCATTCCGTCGAACTCCCATAATGTGGGGTATCAAATGAATCGTCTCGGTATGAAGAAACTATATTTGTTGTAGTAAGAAACCTTTAGACGCATATAGGCTTAGTCAAAATCTTATACCGGCTGTCTGTTTGTATGTTTGTTCCTTGTACACGTCCGAACCGTTCGACCGAATTTGACCAAACTTGGGACATTGGTGGGTCTTGATACGGGGAAAATCATAGGCTAGGTTAAATTGTCTATCAGCTGTCTGTCTGTCTGTTTGATTCTTATACAAGTACACACCGTTTGGCCGATTTTTACAAAACTTGGCAAACAGGTAGGTTTTGGCTCGGGAAGTGGCATAAACTAGGTCATCTAAATTACAAAGTTTAGGATCACAAACCCAAAACGTATCGTCTTTGTTCTTATCTTTTTCTTGAAGGCCTTCTACACTTTCCCTCTTGTGATCTTTATCCTCGGGATAAAGTTCCTGTGTTTTACAGTATAATGGTTTAGTTAAAAGAGCAATCAATTTGTCCTCTAGAGTACTGTCATCTGGAAGGGCTTCTAACTTTTCTATTCTAGTGATTAGATGTAAATAGGTATGCTACTTATTGGTATCAAATATCAAGCAGTAAGGAGAAATTTATGCAGAATCCAAAGACCCTGGTTTTATATGAAGTACAAAATCCAGTAGGTATGCGGCTACTTAATTTTAATTAATACTTAGAAAAAAGTAATGAGATCCCCCAAAAAAACATAAATGTGAAAAAGAGGCCAAGTTCCTCCCCCCAAAGAAACACTCCCCTCCCCAAAAAGCGAGAAATATCCCCTCCTAACCCCCCCCCCCCCAAACGCCTTACCATCCTACACTCCAAAAACGTAGTATCAGTTGGTGTATTAAGTGTACCATATTTTGAACCAAACATATTTGCCAATACAAGAGATGATAGAAGAAAGAAATGTCCAAGTTCATTACTTAGAATACCTATTAGTTACTTACTAAGAACAGTAAAGACACTTCGACTGACCTTTAAAAATAACAAAAAAAATACTTATATCCAGTTACTAAAATATCACTTTCCTCAAACAGGTATATTCTTAAACTTGGCAATGTTTAGTTTTCTTTCTAAAGATAATTTCGGCACAAATAAAACATCGCCAATTTTAAGACTATGTTTGAGGGAGGGGAGTGTGTCTTTGGGGGGGAGGAACTTGGCCTCTATTTCACATTTATGTTTTTTGGGGGGATATATTATATACAATCATTGAATGACATAACCATTCATTTGACTTTTGTTAAAGCAATGTTTTGAAGCGTTTCCTCTAAATTTATCAAAGTTAATTGTCTATCGAAGCATTATTTGAGATTTTAACGGACCTGAGAGAGAAAATAACATTTAACAAATAATTGAATTTTAGAAAAACCAATTTCCATAGATTGGGATAAAATAAATTTAAAAGAATATAAACTACGTGGAGATAATCATTTTTCCGCCCTGTCAAAGATAGCCCACACTCCTTTCAGCTCCATAATAAATGACATAGACCAAGTGATAAATATTGGACTGTCTCCAAAAAAAAAGAAAAATGTATTCTTTAGGATCGTTTGAAACGATTTTCATCCGCTCTCCTCACTGCAGACCATTTTGTTCACCTTTGTGTAGGAGAAGAGTGCCGGAAAAAAAATCCATTAAACCGAGTCTGGAAATTCGGTTCTAGGGCTGTAGTGTCGATGGCGTCATCAGATAGAATTATCGCTTCGTCTGGGAGCCGGTGACATCCGAGGCTGGGAGACTGATTTGTCACTATTGAGAAATGATGATAGCAATGAGCCTAGCGCAGAACCCTGCAGCACGCCTGTTACTTCCTTAAATAAGTTGGAACGAACCGTTCATTTGTACACGTCCCGAACTGGGGAAGGGTTGCACCTCCTTCTCCGGACTGCCATTAGCCTGAGAGGCTCACACATGGCTCTCGATCCTTCATCCAGACGTCCGTCTGTCCACTCTCCTACCAATTTATTTGGGGGGGGGGGTCACCCGTACTCCGTATAAAATGGCCAAGAGCTATTCAATATCTCTGAGAAAATTGAGCTAATGTTAGGTTATAACTTTCTCATACTACTATTCTGTATATTGTTGAAACGAATTATTTTTTATAATTAGATTCAGATATGTAGTGAATAGTTAAAATACATCAACATTTACCATCTCATATAGCTACGTCCCACTAATTTAATGTATTAAAAGTCATTAATGTAGTTAAAGTCATTATTGTATTTGAGCGTTTTCGTGACTGTATTCATTGAGTGGGTTTCGTAAGTGTAAATATAATAGTATATTTACGTTTTGTTAGATATTTAGGTTCAACGGCACTTCTGATAAATGAACAATCGGGGGAACCAGTGTAAATAGTTTGTAGACTAATTTGTTCATAAGCACTTATAATCTTCCATACCGTGATAATGACCATTAAATATTATCACAGAGGGAAGCAACAAGAGAAAAAAGTCAGACTTTGGATTTTTTTTTTTTTATTCTATCTAAATGTAGCATGTTAGATCATGCTTATTGTCAGCTATCTTCAGAAGTGACGAAATACCAAAGACGGCTAGGTGACCGTGCTGAAAGTACTAAATAATCTTTAGTTGTATTTTCGACCAAACTAATCTTCAGTGTGTTAAAGCCCTCATGGAATGACTTAAATGTTAACAATGAATAGTACTCATTAACCCTTACAAAATGGCAGCCCTCACGACATTAGAAGCCCGTGAAGCGGAGCCCATTTCACTCTCCTGGTTCCACAGGACGGCATTAATGTACCTCAGCCTCCATCGCTCTTCTCATCTTATTTTTCCTAATAAGCTTCCGTTATTTCATTATTCATAAAGTTACTCGTTTCCATTTTCTCATTCTGTGTTAAAGGCCATACTACGGCGCACAGTGGGACGAAACGCCCAAACCCCGCGATATTGGCCGAATTTGAAACTTGTTTTGTTTTTTTTGCTCGACAACTACAAGGACTTATTCCACACAGTCCAGGATATCTGAAAAAAAAAAACAGCAGACTGCTCAAAAATACTCGTAATACCCTATACTTCTAACTTTTCCCTGCGAATTTCTTAGGTAACGCTTTTTAATTGATTTATTTGAGATGAACTTAAACATTTTATTCAGGTTTTAATAAGGAAAAGTTCATTACATCATATTCATGATGTTCTTTATCTTTTTTACCATTTAAGTTGAGAGATGCTGATAAAGACTTCATTTTTTTACATTTAGTAGGGTTGGGATTTGATGTTTTAGTTTTATTTTGATTTTTTGACCCGGAGCTATTCAGAGATAGTTCTGGGCTCTTCTTTATTTTTCAAATCTCCAGTTTTGGCTGGAGAAGTAGTATCAGGGGATGGAGGTAGAGATGGGGTATTGGGAGTGATAGGATGAGGGGAGGGAGATACGGGGTGAGAAGGAGAGAGCTGAGGGAGAGGGTTCTCAACCTTTTCTGCGGAGGTAGAGGCTCCTTTCGAGAGAATACTAGTGATTGAGTTGTGTTTCACTTCATTGAAATCTGTTTGGGTTCCTATTTCGCATTTTTGTACTATAATATTTATGTTTTTAGGTAAAAATTCAGGCTATCTTGGTTTCATGAGTATTACATTTTGACAGGGGTTTTCATTATAATTTCTTATCGCTATTCCATAAGGGACTTTTTTAGTAATTTGGATTTTTTTAATCTCTTTTTTAATTATAAAACAGGCCAGGTTTTATTAAAGCTATTATGGGCTCCCTTGCAGACAGCACACATGATGCGGTTCTCGCACCTACCCTCATGACGCGATTTACTGCACCAGCCACATACAGCCTCCTTCTTTTTACACATTGACTTTGTGTGTCCAAATAACTAACAATTTGTACATCTCCTAGGGTTAGGAATGTACACTTTTACCGGTATATTGAGGTATCCCACTTTAATATTCTTGGGAACCTCCAGGGTGCCAGCAGTTAGCAAATAACTATGCGTATTAATTAATTCCCTATTTTTTCTTATTGTGAACCTTGAAACATCTGTTACTCTTTGGGCCCTGGGTCCGTTTTTTATTTCTTCAATAGTAACATAATCTAAATCGAAACATCGAATTACGCCCTTACTACTGTTTAGAAAAGAATGAGGCTTAACCTCAACATCCACATAATTAAATAATTTCTCACAGTTTAATAATCTTTGTGCTTGTTTATGAGAAGTGACTTCCACTAATAAAGTACCATCCCTTATTCTTTTAATATTTTTTACTTCACCGACTTGTCCTTAATTGCCTTCTGAACCAGCACAAATTGTTTAGATATATTAGGAAGTGCCGATAATGTTTGGCTCCTTCCATATACTGTTCATTGACATGTATACTTAGGCCAGCACAATTAATTATTGTACTCATAATTGTACAGATTTTAAATAAACATGAATTATAAAAAAAAAAAAAAAAAAAAAAAAAATTGCCTTCTGAACAAAAAACGGACTTATTTTCGATAGATTATCTTCCCATTTCCTATTTATTATCAAAAATTTAGACATAATATCAATATTTTCTTCAATATTTGCTCCAAAGCTAATAGATGGAGCGGTGAGAAGGCCTTCAAGCCTCCTTTTCTTATAGGGTGGACGTTACATTTCTACAAGATTAGGTACAGTAACAATATTCGAGTAAAATTGATTAAATAACCTAATAAACTATAATAAAACTTGAATAACTAATCTATATATATAAAAATCACGTGTCTGTCTGTTTGTCTGTTTTTCTGTTTGTCTGTTTGTTCCTTATACAAATCCACACCGTTTGTCTGATATTGACCAAACTTCGCACATAGATACGTCTTGATCCGGGAAATCTCGTAGTCTAGCTCAAAATCTTCTAGGATTCACAGTTCGGGAGTTACGCCATCGAAAATGTCATTTATGAAGGAGTAAATTCTCCGAAATAGCCATTTTCTTCCAGTGTTGCAACTTCTTCAAAGAAGAACGGCAATATAGATGGAAATTAGCAAGCCAACAAAACTCTTCTTTTTTTTAAGTTTTACTTTCTTTTTGTTTTTGTTTTACTTTTTTTTAAGTTATACTTATTTTTAGAGTTTTATTTTAACTTCTTTTAAAGTTTTACCTATTCTCAAAATAGCCTTCTCAGAATTTGGAGAAAAATCATATTTCTGTTTAAGAAGTATATATCAAGTAAGACAACACTGGGCTCCTTATTCAGTGTTATTCAGTTTTGCGACAGAATTAAGCTTGAAAATACATTTAAACGGTTTAAGTTTTTAACAAATCTTTTTTTAAACATTTCGTTAAAACATTCTAAAACATTTCAGTTTTAACCTTTGTTTGTTTAATTAGAAATTACAATTTAAATTACATTACGTTTGCAAACGTGTGTATCAAACTTTTTTAACTTTGAACTTTTTTAAGTTTGAACATTTTTTAAGCCTACCTTTTAGTCTTTTAAGTCTATCTTAAAGTAATAAAAAGTAAATATATCGTATAACATAAATTTATTTCTGTAGGACAACACTGGGCTTAGAAGCCATTTTTCGCTCTAAAACATTTTTTTAAGCTTGAACATTTTTTCTTTTTTTAGCCTTAGTGTTTATATCTAACATTCATACATCTAACTTCTTAAGTTTCATGAAACTTTTTTAAGTGTCTGCAAACTTTTTAAGTTTTCAAACGTGCGTTAATCAAACTTCATAAAGTTTGCAAAAGTGTCTGTATCAAACTTTTTTAAGTTTGGTGTTTTCATTTATCTTATAACCATGTAAGTCAAGTAAGTAGAACTATAAGTTTAACTTCCATTCCCTTTGTTTACTACTTTTTATTACTATGCTATTTTATTGCTTATTAAAAACTATGCCTTTAATAATTAATTCATGCCTCCGTTTTATCACATGCATTTGCTTAGTAAAAGCTTGCAAATACATTTAAACGGTTTATGTTTTTAACAAATCTTTTTCGAAACATTTCGTTAAAACTGTGTTTTAAAACATTTCAGTTTTAACCTTTGTTTGTCTATTTTCATCTTTTAGTTATGCCATACATGGTGTTAATATAGAATATAGAAGTGTTTAATTGCTTGGAAAATTAACCAATAAGAGAATTAAAATTATGAGATGTGACAATAGTAAGGAATATTTAAATAGTATGATTTATGCTTTTACAAAGAATAAGAGTACCTAAATTAATCCATGCCCTCAAATATTCACAAATTAAAGAGAACTGCTGACCAATTTTATAGAACAATTATGAATATATGTCATTGTTTACTGGCAGAATCTATTGTTGTAAAAAAGTTTTGGCCAAAAATTGTTTGTGGAGCAACTTATTTGAAAAATCGCACTTTAGCTAAAACCATTGAGAACAAAACATCCTATAAAATATATTTGGAAAGAAACCAGATGTTTCTAAGTTACGTTTATATGGTAGTAAAGTTGTTCTTAAGAAACCAGAACAAATAACGACTTAAATGGGGTAAGAAGGTGAATATTTGCATTTTAATCCGTTATAGTGAAGCTTGGGAGTACTTTTGAATAATAAAATCATAGTCACTATGCATGTTGATGATGATGATTAGTTAATAGTTAGGTTAGTGGGAACTGATGAAAAATTTTAATGAAGAAAAGGAACCGGACTTGATTTATTTTTAGATGAAAGCCTTGGATAAATACAAATGTATAGTTTTAAACAAAATAATACTTGGGATTTAGTTGAAAATAAGAAAGTTGTAAATGCAAAATGTTGACCAGTTGGACATAGAGACTGCATTCTTAAATGGTAAAATCAATTCGGAAGTGTATATTTGAGGAGATTGGTATCAAAGTTGGACAACTCCATTTTTTTTCAATTGAAAAAAATGGAGTTGTCTAACATTTGAGTCAAATGAATATATTGGAGACATGCTTAAAAACTCATTGTGTAAAGAAACATTTGAGAAATTCAGAAATATGTTAAATTTGATATTTTATATTTCATATATTGTTCATACTTCCTGCCTTAGGGAGGAACATTTTTGACGGTTATACAATTTATAATGTGAAGTGATGTACATCTTGCTGTTTGTGTATGTAATAAATGGATATGAATTTGACATGCTTTTATGAATCTCCCACACTTTTACTACTTTTAAATAATTTCTTATCTCAACAATTTTAATTATAAAAAGGGTCAAAAGGCACATTTAATTTTTAAAAATATGGTAGTAATAGCCATTATGAATAACTTGCAGAAGGAATCAATTACATTCTCTTCTAGATTTGTACCAAAAATATTTACTTTATTATCATAAATTATTTCTCCAAGCCCTCAATCTTAGAACCTTTAAAAAAATATGTTCCATTAAGGAGAAGGCAGCAACCATGGAGTTTTATATCATTTTTATTGTTTCATAACGTTTTGTCCATCGCAAGCCTAACTTAATTTCACTTTTAATATTTAAATTTATATCATTTTAATTTGCTGTCATGGAATTGTCTTTAAACCATTTCCTTCTTATTAAAATGAATTCTTTCATTTATCCCCCCCCCAGGTGAATTGAATTTTCCATGCAATTTTCTATTAATCTAAATATGCCAAGCCTCTTTATTATTGACATATTTACACCCAGCAGTTTTATTACATTTTTATATCTGCTTTCTTTTGTCTGAGATATTTATATCCTCTGACTACTCCATTATTTAAATACGCTTGCAATTTGAGCGCAATATTGTTGCAAAATCAAAAAAAAAAAAAAAAAAAAAAAAAAAAAAAAGGCCACGAGGACCCTAAGTGGCAGATACTATAGAGGAATCGGATTCATGACTGTACAGCACACTAGGGAGATAGTGTGGTGAGTACTATGCTCCAACCGCCTGATTTTCCCCTAGGCTGCTTCGACACCTCAAGCCATTAGCACCCAGGGTATCCATTGGTAAATTTATTAAAGGCTGGGTTGGCCTAGGGACTGCCAGTGAAGCCAAATTCAACCCAAGAACGAAGACATTAGAAGAAAAAATCTTTATTGTTTGCTCGAGATTCGATCTCAGGTGCTCCAGTTTATTAGTCCAGTGCTCTACCACTGAGCTAACCTCGACCCCTCGCCAAATCAAATTAATCCCCCTTTAATTTATTTAGTATAAGTCCTTATTGAAATTCCCAAATAGCTTTAATTCATTGTTGTCTATAGCTGCAACAAAAATATCTAAATTTGTTTTTCTTAGATAGCCCTATTTCCTATGACAAAAGGGCTATCCTTAAAGAAGAGCTCATAAACCTTAAGAATTGAAAGAGAAGCTTTAATATAACGGAAAATGTCAACAACAAAATGTGAAAGTTTATTTGGAACAAAAAGTTTTGAATACTTTCCTTTTGGCTCAATTAACATAAATCCTGCATCAATTACTTTTTCAATCATAGAAAGAAAAACCTTAGTTACAGATTATTACATGAAAAGGTATAGAACATAACATATTAATATTATAAGTAAAGATGGAATGGTTGGGATTCGGCTAAATAAACCTCAATATGATTTTGTTTTAAAAAATCTATATTTCGGATGTTTTGGCTACTGATTGGTAGCCTTCGTCAGCTAAAATGACAAAAAAAGAAATTAATACAGAAACCAAAAAAAGTTTATAATTGTGATAGGTAACAGAACTAAAAATACAATTAAGATATAAAAGAACATATCGTCTTAAATTCTTAGAATGAGTAGAATGAAAAAGTAAATAGGTACAATAATTGATTTTAATAGTAATTAGTAACATTAATTGATTTTACAAAGAAATATGAAACTACATACCAATGACAAATATAGTAGCTAATAGTAACATTAATTAATTTTACAAAGAAATAAGATACTAACCTAGCTACTATATTTGTATATATATACCTCCTACTAGCTACTATATTTGTCATTGGTATGTAGTTTCATATTTCTTTGTAAAATCAATTAATGTTACTAATTACTATTAAAATCAATTATTGTACCTATTTACTTTTTCATTCTAAGAATTTAAGACGATATGTTCTTTTATAAGTTAATTGTATTTTTAGTTCTGTTACCTATCACAATTATAAACTTTTTTTGGTTTCTGTATTAATTTCTTTTTTTGTCATTTTAGCTGACGAAGGCTACCAATCAGTAGACAAAACGTCCGAAATATAGATTTTTTAAAACAAAATCATATTGAGGCTTATTTAGCCAAATCCCAACCATTCCATCTTTGCTTATCACCTCGACGGCTAACTATCTAATCATCATTATTAATATTATATTTAAAAAAACAAAAACAATACAAATAAAGAATAGTTTCAGTTATACTAGATTAAAACTTATAACTAAGTAAGAATGACCTTAATTAAATGCTTCATTTTGTTGCTATTTTTTAATATATATTTATATATGGACCACACATTATTTTCTTTAAAAAATTATAAACACGTAGTTTGGTTAGGATTTTCTTTACAGTGGTACTACAATTACATGATTCCAGTATACTTTTTAAAATAAGGGTTAATTTATTTTCCACCCCACATTCAGTGAAAATTTGAAAAAACAATTTTTTAACTGAGCTCCCAACTTATAAACTTACTTTCTCATAATTTGAACAAGTGTCATATAATCATTCATTTTAATATATACCTAATATAAAGTTTTATATCATTTTTATTGTTTCATAATGTTTTGTCCATCGCAAGCCTAACTTAATTTCACTTTTAATATTTAAGTTTATATCATTTTAATTTGCTGTTATGGAATTGTCTTTAAACTATTTCCTTCTTATTAAAATGAATTCTTTCATTTACCCCCCCCCCCAGGTGAATTGAATTTACCATGCAATTTTCTATTAATCTAAATATGCCAAGCCTCTTTATTATTGACATATTTACACCCAGCAGTTTTATTATATTTTCATATCTGCTTTCTTTTGTCTGAGATATTTATATCCTCTGACTACTCCATTATTTAAATACGCTTGCAATTTGAGCACAATATTGTTGCAAAATAAAAAAAAAAAAAAGAAAAAGAAAGGCCACGAGGACCCTAAGTGGCAGATACTATAGAGGAATCTGATTCATGACTGTACAGCACACTAGGGAGATAGTGTGGTCAGTACTATGCTCCAGCCGCCTGATTTTCCCCTAGGCTGCTTCGACACCTCAAGCCATTAGCACCCAGGGTATCCATTGGTAAATTTATTAAAGGCTGGGTTGGCCTAGGGACTGCCAGTGAGGCCAAATTCAACCCAAGAACGAAGACATTAGAAGAAAAAATCTTTATTGTTTGCTCGAGATTCGATCTCAGGTGCTCCAGTTTATTAGTCCAGTGCTCTACCACTGAGCTAACCTCGACCCCTCGCCAAATCAAATTAATCCCCCTTTAATTTATTTAGTATAAGTCCTTATTGAAATTCCCAAATAGCTTTAATTCATTGTTGTCTATAGCTGCAACAAAAATATCTAAATTTGTTTTTCTTAGATACCCCTATTTCCTATGACAAAAGGGCTATCCTTAAAGAAGAGCTCATAAACCTTAAGATTTGAAAGAGAAGCTTTAATATAATGGAAAATGTCAACAACAAAATGTGAAAGTTTATTTGAAACAAAAAGTTTTTAATACTTTCCTTTTGGCTCAATTAACGTAAATCCTGCATCAATTACTTTTTCAATCATAGAAAGAAAAACCTTAGTTACAGATTATTACATGAAAAGGTATAGAACATAACATATTAATATTATATTTAAAAAAACAAAAACAATACAAATAAAGAATAGTTTCAGTTATACTAGATTAAAACTTATAACTAAGTAAGTATAACCTTAATTAAATGCTTCATTTTGTTGCTATTTTTTAATATATATTTATATATGTACCACACATTATTTTCTTTAAAAAATTATACACAGGTAGTTTGGTTAGGATTTTCTTTAAAGTGGTACTACAATTACATGATTCCAGTATACTTTTTAAAATAAGGGTTAATTTATTTTCCACCCCACATTCAGTGAAAATTTGAAAAATAATTTTTTTAACTGAGCTCTCAACTTATAAACTTACTTTCTCATAATTTGAACAAGTGTCATATAATCATTCATTTTAATATATAACATAAAGTAGGAGTACCATGACATGCTGGGTAACAGGTATTTAATATGAAACATGTGTAGCATGCCACACCCGGTAACACCTATTTAATATAAAGTAGGTGTAGCATGGCACACCGGGTAACAGCTAGTTAATTATAAATAGGAATAATGTATGAATAGACTAAAGCTAGAGAAAGAGTGAAAAAACAAAAGTCATACGCCACTAGCCTCCTCGCCGCGAGGTTAGGATTCCACTGGCTTACTTTAATTGAAAATAACTATACTTACCGATAGTTTCAGGACAAATAGATCAAATCAAATTGAAGAAAAACTAAAAATAACCTTTTTGAACACATTTAACTTCAGAAAATTAGAAAAATACCACTTGAAATGAGTAAGAAAGAGAAGAGCAAAATTTGACAAACTTTCTAATACCAACTCAAAACAGCTGACTGATCTTTCAAGGAGTAATTTATGTTATATATTCAGTTATTTATTCCCTAAATAGAGTATGCTTCATTTTTTGTTTGCTTTAAAGTGACTTATTGTATTGAGAATAAACGGGTAATAACATGCTGACATCTGGGTCAGCCCTCACCAGGCCCACCCTCTCCTTAAGTCATTTGCTGAAATAGGTATAGGCAATTATTACTTTTCTAACCCTTGAAAAAAAAAAAATCAGTCCCGTAACTGGCCAGGAGGGCCCTGAGGGGCAGATACTATAGAGGTATCTGATTCATGATCATGCGGCACACTAGGGAGATAGTGTGGTCAGTACTATGCTCCGGCCGCCTGATTTTCCCCTTGGCCGCTTCGACTGCTAGAGTCATTAGCACCCAAGGTACCCATTATTACATTAATTAAAGGCTGGGTCGGCCTAGGGACGGTCAGGGAGGCCGAATTCAACCCATGAACGAAGACACTAGAAGAAAAAATCTTTAGTGCTTGCTCGGGATTTGAACTCAGGACCTCCAACTTATTAGTCCAGTGCTCTACCACTGAGCTAACCTCACCCCTTGACTTCTAACCCTTGACTGAATAGAAATTTGTCAAGTGGTGATTAGTGATAAATGTAATAAAATTGTAATATTAAAAATGATGAGAGGTAGCTAATAAGCAAATATTATTATTATTAAAAATATTTATTATTTCTTAAAAAATGTTTAATTATTATTATAAATAGCTTTTAATTTTTTAAACAAATTGTACACTTGATATTAGCTGAAATAGTAGTGATATTTTGAGCAAGCATCTCCTCTATAACCCACTACCTTTAAGACGTAATTTTATAAAATTAGAACAGAAATAATTTTAAACCCATTATAAAACACTATACGAAGTTTGAACGAGTCCGTCACACAGGAGCTGCATAACTAAGCACTTTCCTTGAAATTTAGGCAGGGTAGAATGCATGCCTGAATAATTTGCTTAAAATAACCTACATAAATAAAATAAAAACATGAATAATTCTGCTCTTTTAAATTTGTAATGTGCAACTCAATCAAGTGATTTAAATTATTAATTTTTTAATTAATTTCGTTGCAGAATTTTGTGTAAACAACTTTATAAATACTCGACTCCACATTTTCGTGGTTTGGTCTGATGCAGGAACGCCATGCATCACCAAATTTTTGTGTCGGCATTTCCGGATAGCCTCATGATGACAACCTCTAAAGTGGGTTTCCTCTCTAAGGAAGGAGGGAGGAACCGCGCTAAATGGATATAGCAGATACGCCCTAAAATGCCTTGTTCTTCCTTTGGAATTGTTAAAAATCCCAAACAGCTATTTCTTTACTAATGTTCACATTCCGAAATAGCAGAGTCAACTAAAAAAAAAAAACATTTTCCAGTAACTTTCAATGTTCCCGTTAGCTTCGTGATAAAAGGAAGAAAAATGAAGGTTTACTTTGGAAGTGGTCCGATATTTATTACAGCGCTCCCTTTTGAGGATCTTATTTTATTAAATTTCTAATTTTATTTCTAGAGAAATGCAGCTAAATAACATTCACTCTCAATAAAAGGACTCGCCCACCAGTTCACATATCCAGTCAAGAACTTCCTGTATCCAACGAAGTGCGCTACCTGGGATTAATACTAGACAGCAGACTCACTTGGAACCCACACACCAGACTGAAAAGACAGGAACTGAACAGGAGATACGGACTTCTTCGACGACTATTGGGACCTTCATCAAAACTCACAACACAGAACAAACTCACTACATACAAAACCGTCATCAGACCTATTTGGACATACGGACTTGAACTGTGGGGAACAACCAAAAGATCGGGAGTGGTTTCATCCGTCATATTGAAAACAGTGCGTTGTTTAGCTCCTGATTTAATTAGTTTTAAAGTGAGTTTTTTTAGTGACATATTTGCATAAATCTGTTCGTATGAAGAGGTATTCTCAAGCTGCAAGCTACCTATAGAATATTATTGGACACAATAGCCTAATAAGGCATAATATAAAGTGAAGTGTTCGTGAGATCAAGGTGAGCTGTTTCTGACCTCAACTAATAACGTTTTCTTTATTTTTCATAATTTTTTTTTGGTAGAGTTTCCCTCGTAGTAGTATGACATTGCTAAATACTTGAATAAATCCAGATCTAGTGGTAATAATTGCTTTCAATAAGGAAAACAGTAATTTATAACCTAAAGGCGGGCAACAACGTGGAGAGTTCGGGTTTCTCCGAAGATTGCCGAGTTCAGCCGTGTCCAACCGAACTTCAGCCGAGCCCAACCGAACTTCCCCCGATCTAGAACGGAAGCCGGGCTACCTGGATCAGGGCTATACCAAAGGACTTGTACACCGAGATAAGAGTATCTCATAATTATATAACTTTAATAACCATCTTATTTGAAGATCGAGACTGCGCTGAGCCCATGTATATTTATTATTATTATTAAATTTTATATATATATATATATATATATATATATATATATATATATATATATATATATATTTTGTTTGCCAATTATTATTATTAAATACATGCAGGTATGGGGAAGAGAAAACCCACCATAGCGAAGCGCGCGAACAGCTCACAGGAAAATTCTCCTAAAAACTCACCACAACAAAATAAATCAGTCAATCAGCGGCCTAGCTCGCAGTCATCTCTAGCCAAATCTTTACCACCGCCAGCCATAGTCAGCCAATCTAATGATCTGTTCACAGCCAACGCATCTACGTCAGGAATATCAACCAACCAGCCTTTGCAAACACCCAAAGATCTACAAAATGAACCAATTCCTAAACCCCCAGCAATTTATGTAAGGGGAGTTACACATTTTATTAATTTTGCAAAAGAATTAGAACTTGAACTTGGACCATCCGAATTCAGTTCATATCAAACATGGATGTTATCACCGTCAAACCAACATCTCCAGACGCATATAGAAAAGCAATCCAATATATGAAAAACAAAGATCTACAGTTTTACACCTACCAACTACAAGAAGAAAAGTCTTTCCGAGTTGTAATCAGGCACTTACACCCAACCACGCCAGAAGAAGATATATTACAAGCCCTGGAAGAGATTGGTTTCAAAGCATGAAATGGCAGAAATGTCTTGCACCTACTGACAAAAGCTCCGTTGCCCTTGTTTTTCGTGGACTTAGAGCCAGCCTCAAACTGTAAAGACATATTCAAACTTACAAGACTCCTCTATACGAGTGTTGTAGTAGAAGAGCCACACAGAAAAGAAGGGCTTATACAGTGCCAAAGATGTCAGGGCTTCAATCACACAAAGAACTTTTGTACTTTGAATCCCGCATGCGTAAAATGTGTTCTCATCTCACAGCTGACTGTACAAAAAAATCCAGACAAGAGAAGGCCAAATGTGTACATTGTCAAGGAGGCCATCCGGATAACTACAGGGGCTGTAAAACGTATCAAGAGCTTCTCCGGAGACATCATCAGCTCTATAAACATCCTACCACGACAGATAGCTCTCCCAGAACTGAATAACAGCGCATATCAAGAAATCCCTCTCAGCCAAGTTCTGCATCACAGCAGATTCCACTTCAACCAGTAGCAAAGGTTTCCAGCGTTCCACCACCAACCAGAACCAGCCAACAATCAGAAACTACTCAACAGCCCGAAACAACAGACGGCCCAGCTGCTTCAGGTCTTTCTTTACATACTTATGCTTCAGCTACCAAACCTTCATCCTCATCTCCTGGTATTTCACCTTCTTCTCATTCCTCATCCCTAGACGAATTGCAATCTTTACCTTCTTCCCTTAATGTATTCCTCACTCCTAATGCCTTAATGAAATAAGATCACTCCTAATGCCCTTGATTCTTCTACTAGAAAAACTCACTCACCACCCCCTCCATTCTACTCAAATATGACTCATCCCCAATTTAGGCCACTCACTGTCCTCCTGTGGAACTCAAACGGATTACTTAACCACACCGACGAACTGACTATGTTTCTTAAAAACAAAAACATTGACGTAGCTTTACTAACCGAAACACACTTAACTCCACGTAACACGTTTTTCATTTCTGGATACAAAACATACAGGACCGATCACCCTGACGGGACTGCCCACGGTGGAGCTGCAATAATTATTCGTGCAACACTTTCTAATTTCCCATTTCCAAACCAATTTCCCTCTGATCCTTTCCAAAGTACAACTATCTCTCTCCAATCTTCCAAATTCCCCATCACAATTACAGCAGTATACTACCACTTTCCACTCATTCTTCCAATTCCTTGGTCCACGTTTTCTTTCCGGTGGCGATTTCAATTCCAAACACCCTGCGCTCGGTTGTAGAACAGCAAACCCTCGAGGAAGAGCTCTTCTCCAAACCCTTTCCTTCATTCCATCCAAAGTCATTGCTCCTTCATCCCCTACTTACTGGCCAACTTCCCGTTCTAAACTTCCCGATATTATCGACTTATTTATAACTTCCGGTATCTCACAAATCCCTTCCGATGCCCAAACATTAGATGACCTATCCTCTGACCACAGCCCTGTTATACTTTCTCTCAATTCTAATGTTGACCTTTATTCTATCCCTTTTTATCCTACGCTCACTCCTGGACCAGTTGACTGGAAATCCTTTCAATACATCCTAGAAGAAACCCTCGACCTCAACATTCCTCTAAAAACAAACACTGAAATAGACGACGCAGTCCATAACTTCACACTTACAATTCAGCAGAGCTTACATAGGGCCACTCTCTACAAAACACCACGACGACCTAAAACGAATGATTACTTACCTACAAACATACAAAATTTACTGAATGAGAAGAGAAGAGCAAGAAGGATATGGCAAAACACGAGGTATCCATCAGACAAAACTCGCCTTAACCAACTTACAAGGGAATTAAAAACTGAACTTAGGAAACACAGAAACGACCAATTTGAATCCTACACAAAAGAACTTACTACATCTGACAAAACACTTTGGCAAGCTACAAGAAAAATCCTCTCCTATAAATCTTCCCGTCATCTCCTTCGTCGAGAAGATGGTTCCTGGGCCAAAACTGACGAAGAAATATCCCATACCTTTGGCCTACACCTCACCAAAGTCTTTCCTCCTCACCATGAAATCAATGATCCTGACCATACACTCCTTGTCTCTAGTTAACTGGACACTCCTCTTCAACTATCACTCCCACCAAAAGCCTCTAATCCTAAAGAGATCCTGTATGCTATCCAACATCTTCCTCCAAAAAAGTCCCCTGGATATGACCTTATCACTCCCAAAATCCTTAAGAAACTCCCGAAAAAAAGCCATTCTCTTCCTAACTTATGTATATAATGCCGTACTCAGAACAACATATTTCCACATCCTCTGGAAATTTTCAGTTATTCGGATGATCCCAAAGCCTGGTAAACCTATTCACCAACCTTCGTCATATCGCCCTATATCAATCCTTCCAATAATGGGCAAAATCCTTGAAAAACTCCTTCTCAAACGCCTTTATCCACTCCTGGATCCCATTATCCCATCTTCCTAGTTTGGTTTTCGCCACTCCCACTCCACTATTCACCAATGCCACCGTATCGTCGACAGCATATCCTCATCCTTCGAGAATAAGCAGTATTGCTCTGGCGTTTTCCTTGTCGTAGCTCAGGCTTTCGATCGTGTGTGGCACCAGGGCTTGCTGTTCAAACTCAAAGAAACCCTACCTTCAACATATTACCTACTAATAAAATCCTACCTCTCTGACCGTTTTTTCCAGACATCCTATGGTACCTCATTATCTCCAATCTTCCCCCAACATGCAAGTGTCCCACAAGGTGGAATTCTCAGTCCCGTTTTGTTCCTGGCTTATACGGCTGACATCCCTTCCCATCCCCAAACTTCCATCCACATGTTTGCTGACGACACCGCTATTCTCACTGTTAACCAAAACCCAATTCTTGCTTCCAATTCCCTTCAAGAACACCTGTACCTACTTCAACCATGGCTAACTAAATGGAAAATTAAAGTAAATGCAGAAAAATCTAGCCATGCAACATTCACACTTCGTAAATCAAGCTGCCCACCAATAACCCTCCAAAACATTCAAATTCCACAGAAATCGCAAGTAAGATACTTAGGACTGATATTAGACAAACGTTTAACTTGGAAGCCACACATAACACAGAAAAGACAGGAACTAAACAGACGCTTTAGACTTTCATCACGCTTACTGGACAAACGCTCGAAACTTTCATTGACTAACAAACGACTTATATACAATACCATACTCCGACCAATATGGACTTATGGACTTGAACTATGGGGTTCCACTAAACCTTCCAATTCCTACAGAATACAAACAATGCAATCCAAAATCCATCGAAAAATATCCAATGCTCCTTACTATGTCTCGAACCAAACTCTCCATAATGACTTCAATATCCCCTTTATCCAATCCCTGGCCAAATCAGTCTATCAGAAGTTTCATTCCAATCTTCCCGGCCATCCAAATCCTTTGATAAACTCTCTATCCTCCTTCCATAATCCACAAAATCCTCATAGAAGGCTGAAGCGGCGTTGGCCTAGAGACAATTTGTTTTAACATGCCATCGGTAATGCTCAAAATTTATTGTGGGTTTTGTAATTGTACATATTCCCACATCACGCCTTACATTGTTAATTTTCCAATACCAACTAAATTACTGGAAATATGTTTACATATTGTTGTAATTATCAATAAAGGTTAAAAAAAAAAAAAAAAAAAAAGTGACAAGTTTACGAGAGAAGATGAAAAAAAAAAGTCCGACTCGCAGGAACTGCCTCATCTTAGCGCGGTTCCGTTCTTATCCCTAGTCTAATTTCGAAAGATTAAAATAGAAGCAGTTATTATTTTGTTGAGTGGAGATCGTTGACCGTTGATGATGCAAGGCAGGGATTGTCGGGGTTCGGTCACTGCTACTTAATAATATATACCCCATATGTGTATGTATGTGGGCATATATATGTACATATGTGTGCGTGTATATGTGTATGTGTATATGCTTATATATAAATATATGTATATATATATATATATATATATATATATATATATATGTTAGGTTTATTTACATAGATATGTGCATATGTTAGTGTTAAATATGTCCTACTTGTATTTACAGCCCTGATGAAGGCTTGAAGTTCAAGCCGAAATGTCGGCACAATAATAAAACCATTTTTACGATAAAATGTAGTTTTATTAAGTAGCAGTGACCGAACCCCGACAGTTATTATTTTGGTTCCACCAGGCTTGAAAGGTAGGATTTACAATCTTACCTGGAAGGGTCAGCAACACTTGAAACGGTCCCGCTAGTTACAAGGTCTTGGACTCTTGGAATTCTATGTTTCTAACAATAAATTGTTTTTGTTATTTTACTTAACCTGTTTTATTTTCGAATACATTATCCAACTATAAGCAATTAAAAAATAACAAGGAATAAAAAACAGACAAAAAGAACAGTTCGAATAAACGAAATCAATTACTTTAAAGCTTTAAGCTCTTATTTCTCCGATTGACATAGCCTAATCAAAACTTTCATTAGAACCTTTTATGTAGAGCATTTAATAACCTTCTAATGGTATTCTTCCGTTTACCAAGATTTTCAACCGTTTTCGAGATATTAATGAAAGTTTCCAAAATTTACATTATTTCTAGCAACAGAAAATTGGTCTCACTTTTCATATCCTGTTTTACACACAAACTTTTCCCAAATTAAAAAAATAAAAAGCAATAAAAAACCAAGGGAAAGAGACAAAAATTACAAAAAGAACGACAAAAACCCGTTCATAAGGACAAAACAGACGTATTTGAAGATTCAAGCACTTATTTCTCCGATTGACATAACCTAATCAAAAATAGTTTTAGAATCATTGTTGTAGATAATTTAGTAAGCTTTCAAATAGTTTCTATCCACCTACCACGATTTCCCAACCGTGTTCGAGATATTAATGAAAGTATACGAAGTTCCCAAAACTTTTCATGTCTGTTCATAAAATATTTTATTCTAACCCTTCCTTAACTCCAAACGTAACATAACTTTTAACATATTAGTTTTAATAAAAGTAGAACATGCAGATAATGTTTCAACTGAATCCCGTGATTCTAAGTACCCAAACCGAAAACGGTATTCAAAAACTATTTTTCCAATTTTCTCGAAACGGTTAAAGCTATCGCTTTGAAAATGGTCTCATTCGTTTTCCTAGCCCAAGAAGCCTATAAAAAGAGTACTTACAAGCTTATGAACTCAAAAATGTAAGCGTTACGATTTTTTCTGCGCGAATTTCGCCCCAAACGCCATCTTCCAGTGGACGGATTTTGCTGGTTAACGAACTTGACCTTTCAAATTGGACGAGGGATTTTTGTACAAAATTTCATCAAAATCGGACCATCAG
This sequence comes from Gonocerus acuteangulatus, assembly GCA_946811695.1. NCBI lineage: Eukaryota > Metazoa > Arthropoda > Insecta > Hemiptera > Coreidae > Gonocerus > Gonocerus acuteangulatus. The sequence goes on along the minus strand of OX328123.1, from coordinate 107,292,572 downwards.
GGAAGCCAGAAATGAGCGAACAGACAAATATATATATATATATATATATATATATATATATATATATATATATATATATAAATATATACATATATATATACAAATTTGAACCACCGTTATTTTCGGTCTCTAGGGGTTCTGAAACGCGAAATTTTCTTGTCGGCACTTCCGGATTGTTTCATTGTATCAACCTTATAAGCGGGGTTCCTCCCTATGGGGGAGGGAGGAACCGCGCTAAAAAAAGTATTAAAAAGCTTCAATATATATAAACCAAAAGATCAAATATACAGAGAATACAGGTATTCCAATCCAAAGTCCTACGCAAAATAGTTAATGCACCTTTTTACGTTCCCAATAAAACCCTTCATCATGACCTCAATATCCCTTTCATCCATGAACTAGCTAAATCCCGATTCCTAACCTTTCACTCCAAACTATCTGCTCATCCCAATCCCAGAGCTCAATACCTGTCCTCTCAATCCCACCCCGAAACCCCTCCTAGGAGGCTAAAGAGATCTTGGCCTCGTGATCAACTTCGTACTTAAAGGACAAATAAAAGTGTTTAACTAGGACGTGTCAATTATGATTGGCTCCTTAATAAAATAACTGGGTTATTCATTTTAATAATTGGAAATTGTATTATGTTTACAATAATTTTAATTATTTACAATATGTTCTCCAGCTTTCTTGACCCTTGATTCCGGTGCCCCCTCCACAAAACGTGTGTGTACATGTGGGAAGGATGGGACGTCACCATTATCGTGTGAAATTAAAGAATGTATTCAGAATGACTTCTTCAAGCTAAAGAACATTTACTGGTTTTGACTTAGAAATCAGAAAAAAAAAATTATTTTTTAATAATTTATTTTTCTAAAAAAAACGAGATTCCATTTTAAAATTTATTAAACAATGCAAATTTTGAGGCGGAGGCAAACCTCTAAGTCTAAAAATAGCAGATTAAGAAAATATTAAATAATTTAAGAAAACACTAACATCAAGAGTTCACATCTGTGTATATGGCTTTTAGTGTAGCCCTTAATTTATATGACAAGAATTTCAATGACAAGCGTTTCTTATTTGAAATGTAATTTAGATTCTAAAAATGTTGTCTTTATTAACGATACATTAATCGAAAATCCCGAAAACACAGTTTTTTCATAAGAAAACAAAAGCATGATTGGGTCTCCCCTGGTCTAGTGGATAGCGCCTTACATTCATAAGCGGGATATGGTGGGTTCGATTCCCACCGGCGGCAGGCATTTAGAAATTTTCACATCACACGGCTCGTTGAGAAAGGTCCTCGCTGCACCCTGGATGTCGGTGCTAAAAAAAAAATAAAAAAAAATACAATAGTTTTGAAAACGTAAGGAGGCTCGGCTAAATACTCCATTCTGCACCGCTTAACTACAAATGATGTGGAGAATAAACCCCTAAAGTCACGACTCCTCATTGCAGGACACCCTGTATATAGGTTTCCCACCTTCCTTAACATCTCTGGCTTAGCTGGGAAGTTTTTCACCAGGTCCATAGATGAATCATCTCGCTCCGCACAAGGTGTGCCCCAGAGATGGGCAAAATTTTATTTATAAATAAAAATACGAATTTATTCGTACTTCATATATTTGTGAATACGAATATAAATAAATTCGTGCTTCATATATTTGTGAATACGAATATAAATAAATTCGTATTCATAAGTGGCAATACGAATTTATTTTTATTCACATATAATAAATATAAATATACAAATGAAATTATATTCGCAAATTTTTCTGCGAATAAAAATAAATTCACAGAAAAAATTGTGAATAATCACAAATAATGTGAATATTTACAAAAAATCAAGTGATTACAAAAAAAATCACATTAAAATATACAAATAAAAATTTATTCACATTATAATTTGTGAATAAAAATTTATCCACAATAAAATTCGCAAATAAATTATGAATTTATTCGTATTAAGATGATATTACGAAAGTTATTGAAGGAGATTTTTTTTTTTTTTTTTTTTTTTTTTTTAAAGGCGTTTAACGTCTAGGTTATTAGCGCCTAGATTTTTGTTTACCCCGAGTCCGCCGCGGGACCACCAGCCATGCTGCAGGGACACAGTTTGTCATAAAAAAAAATCACCTTCAATAACTTTTGTAATATCATCTTAATACGAATAAATTCATAATTTATTTGGGAATTTTATTGTGAATAAATTTTTATTCACAAATTATAATGTGAATAAATTTTTATTCGTATATTTTAATATGATTTTTTTTGTAATCACTTGATTTTTTGTAAATATTCACATTATTCGTGATTATTTACAATTTTTTCTGTGAATTTATTTTTATTCGCAGAAACATTTGCGAATAAAATTTTATTTGTATTTTTATATTTAATACATGTGAATAAAAGTAAATTCGTATTCACACTTATGAATACGAATTTATTTATATTCATATTCACAAATATATGAAGTACGAATTTATTTATATTCGTATTCACAAATATATGAACTACGAATAAATTCGTATTTTTATTTATAAATAAAATTTTGCCCATCTCTGGTGTGCCCACATATTCTTGATTTGGAATGTGATACGCTATCTGCTTGACAGACCCTTTTCTGTTAGCATAAATATTAAAATATTAGATTTAATTTTGAAATTATGCCTTCACACTAGGGACCATTAACCAAAAGAGAAAAGACGCGATGCATAAAAAGAATAATTATAATGAGTTGATCTATTTATTTTTTATTGAATTCAAATTATCAAATTATTGCTGATTGTTGAATCAAATTATTGTTGATTGTTGAATCAAATTATTGTTGATTGTTGAATCAAATTATTGTTATGTTTATATTGTTGAAAACTATCGGAATAAACTGAACAACTGATTAAGCCAGTTTGATAATATTCGTGATTTGTATCGATTACTAAAAATATTTTTAAAAATACAGTGCAATCGTTTATTATAAAGACTGGCATGGAAGCAAAAGAATGTTGAGTGCTGATAGATTTTTCAAAGGAGAACTAGGAAAGAAATCTATTCTTTCAGTCTACTGTAAAGTTTGTTTTGCAGTAAAAGAAAAAAAAAGAAAAAAAAAAAAAAAAAAAAAAAAAAAAAAAAAAAGAAACTGTTTGTTAGAAAGACATTGGGAACAGGTGTGAGGGTATATTCTGCTCTCCGCATAATCGCAAAACCTTTTCTTCGAAAACACTCTGCTTTTCCCCTTCGACCGTTATTCTTTCCTCAGGCTTTCTTCATTTTCCAATAGAGTTTGAAACAGGTTCTCACAACTACCTGTCCAAAATAATTTAACAACCTCAAACCTAAAATTAATGGAAAATAAATGCTCTCTTAAAATTCTAAATGCTCCGACCTGTACATATGTACTGTGCATTAAAGTTCACATTTTACAAAATGCATTCAATTTGAATAATTCTATTTATAAATAAATTAAAAATTGTACTTTGTGTGTATACCAGAGTTAGGTATCAATTATTTAATTTTCCAATCGTCTAAGCAAACAATTAACTTTTTAATCGTAATTAAATCGATTGCGATTGATTAAATTACCATTTCCGGGGTATGGAATACTAGCAATTTAGAACTCGGAATAGTATTAGGCAACTAAAACGATATTACACCTAAAATAAATTATTTTTTATTAACTAAATGTTATTATTTGATGTATTTTGAAAGGTTTTATGGCACATTTTTACCATCAAATCAAAATTTCGGGGGGGGGGGGGGCTGCAGCCTTATATACGCCAATGCGTGCCACCAGTGCCATTGACACATATCTGTGATTCTAAACAACTTTTTGACTCCTAGACATGTCAATAGAAAGTGTAGGTACCTCCTTGTGACAGCTTTGTGACCGTTAGCCCTCACACGTTTTTAGCACTTTCCTCCGAAGGAAAGTAGCTATAGAGGTTGCACTCCTGGCGGAATTTTTGAAAATTTTTTTCAAATCTCCATCGATCCTACCTAGTAGACACCGAAAATGACCCCCGTTCAAATTTATATCTATATATATATATATATATATATATATATATATATATATATATATGTGTATGTGTGTGTGTGTGTGTATGTTAACACGATAGCGGCCAGAGTTTTTGTTTTTTCTTCACGAAACGTGGTATATAGCGTTCAATTAGCAAACGACTGAACCACTAAAATCTGTCCACCGGGAGGGGGGGTTTACCCCGAACCCAAAACACTAATTTGACCATGCCAGCCGTAGTTTTTGTTATATTTCAACAAAACTCGGTATTCGTTATGTTGATCTAAAGAGAGACATGCGTTGTAAAAATAAACTAAATCGGTTTATTAGGAGGGGGGTTACTCCGGACCCACATTACCAATTTGCCACTACCAGCCGTAATTATTTTTTACATTTTAACGAAACTCGGTATTCGTGGTGGTAATCAACAGAGAAAAATGGGTTGTAAAAATAAACTAAATCTGGGGGGGTTTACTCCGGACCTTCACGTCATGGGTATCTCACGAGAAAGAAGTGTTGTAAACATGAAGTAAATCGGTCTATTGGAAAGGAGGGTTTACTTTAAACTCTGTTTCATTAGAATTAGCCGGCCAGACGTAGGTTCCCAGAGGCGCCGCGAGGAGCGCTATATGCCACAAGGGGGACTGTACCCTCTTCCTGCGTCAGATTAAAGGACGGAAAATGAAGTTTTTGTGTATTTATTAAGTAGTACAGAATCATGTATTAACATAACTCTGGAAGCAAATTATTTACAAAATTAATAATTGAACAGTCCTCATAAGAAATGTAACTGAGCAGAATTATTCACGTTTTTATTTTATTTATATAGGTTATTTACAGTAAATTATTCAGTAATGTAGTCTCACTACAAAAATTCTGAGGAAAGTGCTTAGTTACGCAGCTCCTGCGTGGCGGACTTTTAGTAATTGTAATTTACTATCTCAGCAGTCGGTAACACTGTTCTGCACGAAAATCCTCCTTCAAACCAAAACATGCTTTCTTAATGTTTTCAAATGTGCTGAACACGAATTTGAATTCAGATTCTGTCTATCACGCAGTTTCTTGAGAAATTCTAGTTTTTTATCGAAAAATGTGAGTTTTTTGTAAATTTGACGAATTTTTTTTGGCATCAAAACATAGTGAAAAAAATTCAAAAGCCCGATGATTTTGAGCGCAATGAAGTATATTTGAACGAAAAAAAATGTCATGGGAATATTACAAGTGGTTGAAGAAATATGGCTAAAAGTGTTTTTTTCAGTTTTTGCATTTGTGCAGATCTTAAAGTGGTAGCCATGCTTACAAGGAGGTTACACTAAATTTTGTTGTTTTTTGTGCGAGTGGGACAGCAGAAAAAGAGGAGACCATTATGTCGTAAAAAAATGGCCAGAGCGTAAGGAAAAAGTAGGTGAAAAAAACATTACCAATCCTCCATTAGTGGACAAAAACCAAATAATTTTACCCCCACTCCACATAAAATTGGGGCTAATGAAAAACTTCGTAAAAGCGATGGACAAGGAAGGAGAAGATTTCATGTACTTAAAACAAAAATTTCCGCATCTCAGCGATGCTAAGATAAAGGAGAGAATTTTCGTAGGACCCCAAATTCGACATCTACTCAAGGACCTCACTTTTGAAGCAAAGTTAAATACTACTGAGAAAAAGGCTTGGATTGCTTTTCGAGAGGTATGTGCTAAGTTTTTGGGAAACGAAAAATCTAGAGACTACCGAAAAATGGGGTCTCCCGTAGTCTAGTGGCTAGCGCGCTGGATTCATAAGCGGGAGATGGTGGGTTCGATTCCCACCTCCGGCAGGAATTTTCTCATCTCAAGGCTCGCTGGGAAAATTCCTCGCTGCACCTTGGATGTCGGCGCTAATGACCTAGAAGTAGATGCGCCGTAAAAAAAAAACAAAAAAAAAACTACCGAAAAATATTCCAAGAACTGCTTACTTCATATAAAACATTGGGATGCAATATGTCCTTAAAAATACATTTGCTGCATAGACACCTAGACTTGTTCGCCCAAAATTTGGGTGCAGTTTCGGATGAACATGGAGAACGATTCCACCAAGACATATCCAGAATGGAAAAAAGATATACTGGCAAATGGAATGAGAAGATGCTGGCGGATTACTGCTGGACACTGCAGCGGGAGACAGAGGAGGAAGAGTACAAAAGAAAAAAAAATACTCATTGACGATGTGTGTATATTTTTTGAGTTGTGTCATATCTAGTAATACCTGATAGCATGCAGGATTCAATTAATTATATTTTACCGTTGAAAAAGAAAAAAAAAATCTGTTATAAAAAGACAATAATTTTCAAATACAATTTTTCATTTTTTCCAAGTTTCTCCTCTTTTCTCTCAAAATCAGGGGGTGCTGGAATTTTTCTGAGTTCAGATTCGGACTCAGCACACCTGAAAACATGAGAAACAGGCAAAATTGTTCAAGGGAGGGGAGAAAAGTTTTTTTTTGCAGAACAGTGTAATAGGGCGCGCCGGCCCTCTACTACTCGGTCAGTGGAAAACCTTGCACTGCTCAGCAGAATTGGTATTTTAAGAAGTGTTTTATATGTATATATATATATATATATATATTTCTAACCGAATTATCTATGAGGCTTGTTTTATGTAACCGAAGAAAAATTGAAGAAATAATTTTTTGCGTACAACCCAAACAAATTTAGGTCATTGCTCAACGGTTTCGTTCTTTTATTTTTGCTTTCCTTGTTTTAAGTTAATCATCCATATCATGTTTTTTGCTATATTTCATTAATGTCTTTAATATTTAATATAACAATGAAAATTGTGAAAGCCTTAGTTAAATGAGTAAATCGATGATGGTTATATATAGAGTTGCGGATACAATGCTGTAGCCCAGAGAGACCCTGGAGAGGTTGGTTGAAGTTTTGCCGGCTCGCTGTGAGTAAGTACTAAACTCGTGGATCCATGAGTCCCGCGGGCACCTAGTCCTAGTACTAATTCAATTTGCCCCCTTTCAACGACCGATAACTCACATATCCTCATTTGCTCTGCTTTCGGAACTTCTTACGCCCTTCCGACTTCCTCGAGTCCCATTCCATGTTCCCTAGAGCTCTTCTTAATGGGATGAAGGCATTATCTCGTCCTAGTAGAGAACTATCATTACTCTCATAAAGCAGAGATGAATCTTAACTTTTTATCTAGTGAATTTATGACCCAATTAATTAGGAATATGAATTAAGAATAATTACTTCTGGTAAATCCTTCTTTTGAAACCGGACAAAATGACGACTCTTAGGAACTGCGCCAACTTAGCGTGTTTCTGTGTAATGATTATCGCTGGTGCAATTTGGAACCGTTTTTTTCCCGACTAAGAACTTAACCTCTGAACCAATTTTGTAGTATATTTACTAGGCTTTTTTTTCACCGAAGTTAAGCACCGTCGGGCGTGGCCAGTACCTGATTGGGTGACCGACCACGTGTTGTTGGCATTATAGAAAAAGGTGGCAACCTGTAGGTAGCCCGGCGTTAATAGCTCTAATATTGATACGCCGTTAAACACAAAGAAAAAAAACTAGACTTCCTTATACAAATACAGCCGTGACCCCTTATGAAGTGCTGACAAGGACAGGAGTAAGATGTATAGATAATGAGAAATTATTTTAAAGAAGTGGAATTTCATTAAACTTTAATTTACACTGGGATTACAGTACGATTCAGAAAGATCAAAACAGAGAAAACATCCATAACAATTCTCGAGAGAGATAGATACAGTGACTAATATTAATTGGGAAATGGAAAAAATGAATTTTGGGCTGACATACCTGTTACATATATCTGGGCCGAGTACTCAGTAACGGGTGCGACCTGTGTTTCCAGCCCTTTACTCATGTCTTCGACTGATTTGAAACTCGTATTCTTGAAACTTATATATATATATATATATATATATATATATATATTTTAAATATAATTTTTACATGAGTCCCAGTTGGTGTTTTATTGTATTATATTTTGTTTGTGTATTAAGCCTTACGCGACGGTAACCCACAAGACCTCCCTATCTCACCGAGTTAGTTCCACAGGACTGCATTTAAATAGTTGAGTCTCCCCTGAAGACTTTTCTTTTTTTTTAAATTTTGAAATACTTCTATTTAAAAATTGTTCTAATTATTTTTTCTAAAAATGATATGAAGTCAGGTACTTCTGCGATGGTATAATATCTACGGAAAATATCTATATACATGTCACCGAGGAAAACACAAAAAAGGCCCTTCTTAGGGATCAGAACTACGCAAAAGGACCGGATAGCAGAGGGAAACCTCTATTTAATAGCTTCAAAATGGATTTTTTATGAACTCAGCAGACACTAAAGCCACTAGAGCTTAAGAAACTAATCGTTAGATATCGCAAAATGGTGTCAGAGTGCTGGCTTTCAGTCCCGAACCGATGGAATTGGCCTTGTCATGAAAGTAGCTATCAGGCCACGGTGTATGCTTTGCCGATGTCACGAAAGTGGCTATCAGGCCACGGTGTATCCTTTGCCGTTGTCATGAAAATGACTATCAGGCCACGGTGTATGCTTTGTCGTTGTCACGAAAGTGGCTATCAGGCCACGGTGTATGCTTTGCCGTTGTCACGAAAGTGGCTATCAGCCCACGGTGTATGCTTTGTCGTTGTCACGAAAGTGGCTATCAGGCCACGGTGTATGCTTTGCCGTTGTAACGAAAGTAGCTATCAGGCCACGGTGAATGCTTTGCCGTTGTCATGAAAGTGGCTATCAGCCCACGGTGTATGCTTTGCCGTTGTCACGAGACTAGTTGAGATTCGGCTAAGAAAACATGAATAATTGTTTTTAAAAATCTGTATTGAGTACGTTACGGCTACTAATTGGTAGCCTTTGTCAGCACTGAATGCCGGGGGGGGGCGGGGGTAGAGATACAGGTAACCACATATACAAAGCCTGGTCACTTAACTGGTAGCTTTGGTCTTTCTCTACCCCCCCCCCCCCGGCACTCATTGCTGATGAAGGCCACCAAAGAGTGGCCGAATATCCCCAATTCAGATTTCTTATTGTATTGATGATTTCCTAGCCGTACTCCAACTATTACCTGTCTGCTCAGGCATTGTAAAGTTTTGACCATGATTTAGGAGTGTTTCATGTAAAGCAGTAATGTGTATGTAGGTATATCGGTACCTTGCCACAACTTGAGTTCACTAATTCACCTTTTCCAGTCGTTTATATAACCACTAGTGTTTGGGCATATTTGCGCCTAAAATCTCTTTTTTTTCAAAATTTGTTAAGTTTAAGTTTTTAAATTGATCCCAAAAAATTATTATTAATGTCTGTTCCAATCATTTCAAATTTCACTACTAATAAGAACGTTAGAAATATGCATCAAGTTGACTAATTTAAGATGTTTAACGGCCATTTAGTAAGCTTTCGAAAGTTGGTCCACCTACCGCAAATTAAGGAACCTTTTCGATATATATATAAGAAAATATCAAAATTGCTCATCTCTGATATTATCATTAATACGATCATGATTCTAACAATTTCTCAACTCCATACTGAACACAAATGTCTAGAGCTTAGTTTAGAATGTGAAAATTGTAATGATTTGTTATAATTATAACTAATAATGATATGAAATATAAAACTAGTGCGGATGCTCGTACTATTATTATCGGCGACTCTTTATATATGTTTCTATTGTTACTAAATATTATGGCGCTTAAAGTGCAATTAATAAGAGTGTTCTCAGGCAAATCAATAGTTATAAAAAAACAATTAAAAGCCCGACAGAAACATATATAAAAAGTCGTCAATAATAATAGTACAAGCATGCGCACAAATTTATATTTCATATTATTATTAGTTATAATTATAAAACCAAAATAATTATAATTGTAACAAATAATAATATGAAATATAAAACAAAAGTCCTTCACTTATAGTAGGAAAAATGCTTAAACCCATTGCTACCACTTGAATAAGTGTAATTTTTTTTCTTTTTTAATTTTTTATTGTAACCAACTGACTCATTTTTATCCAGAAAAAATTTCTTAATACATAATTTAACTTGTTAGTTTCGAAGGTTTTACGTAAAACTAAACACCTGTGACCTGTCGTGGAATAGTGTAACATCTCATATTAATATAATTATATTATGATTTACTAACCAAAAGTGCCCCTAAAAATGTCCGAAACATGTGGGCCGCAAATAATAAATTCAAGTGATTTAAAATAGTTTAGGCCATGCTTAAGAATAATTTACGCATATAAATTTAATGATCATTTTTGGTATCTTGATTGTAGAATAGATGCAGATTCTTTCGTAATTGCAACCTCAATAGCTACTTTTATTGGGTTAAAAGCTAATACTAATACTAATGCAGAGGGTTTATTGCAAGTTTATACTCTTATATTAAAACTTGGGAGTAAATAAGAAATATAATGCCTGGTCTGAGTAGGAATGTGCTCTCTCGATATGGAGCTGGCGAATATGGAGGCTCTGTCTAGGAATATGCCGGCGAATGTATATCAGTACAACTACCGTAACATGCTAATTGCACTAACTACAGTTCATTGCTACCTCCAGCCTGTTATAATTAGTTCATGGTGACGGCATAGTTCCGTATGTCTCTCGCCTTACATTCCGTTCTGTCCGTTAGCTGGTGGTTAGTTGTTTGATATAGTGGTAAATGTGAAGACACGGGTTCTAGGCACTGATTATTTTGAAATTTTCGTACTTTGATGCACACGATTCCTTTAAAAAAAAACACGCTATCAACTAGGAAAGAAGTTATGAACCACTTAAGTTTACTGTTATGGAGATTATAAAGATTGGCGTAAACAGCATATTAATAAACATGCATATTAAGAAGAATGTCTAGGGCATGTTTCCGCTCGGCCAAGAAGATATCAAAATCATGCGCATGTTTACAAATACGCTGTTTACGCCAACTTTAACCTCAATAACAGTGAACTTTAGTACTCAATAACAGTGAACTTTAGTGCTTCTTCCATAGTTTTTTTTTAACTTTATAAAAACAAATAAAAGTCCGACTAGTGAAAATTACTGTTTTCTTATGATCTTTTCTAAAATATATACAAGTGTACAAATGAAAATTAAAGCAAGATTCTAGGTGTAACAACGTGGACACCATCTGGTGGTATCCTAAGCGTATATTTCTTTCTCCACCCTTCTCAATTTCGCACGTGGAAAACACTATAACAAATATATTTCCTAAGTAGTTCCTTCAGTTTCTATAATCCTCATTTTACTGCCAAGTGCATTAAAAAAAATTTAAAATTAAAAACTAAGATTGACAGAAACAAAACGCGTTCAAAAAACGAAACGGAAACTTATTAATTTTAAGAACAACATTTTCTTAAATCTAATAAATGCTTTACAACTACAGCGAGTGCATACCAGATTTCGAATTGTATAAGAATATATCCGTAAGTGAAGCTTTTTCCGCGTTTCTCGAAATCGCTTGTAGATAGGACCTTCAAAATGTTCGAATAAGATCCCCCACGTACAATTACTTATGAAACACGAACCTCCAAGAGTATTACCGCAAAAATGTAAGCCCAAAGATTTGATTTACGCAAATATTCCCCAAAAACATGTTCCGGTAGACGGATTCTACTGTTTAATGAAATTGTCCTTGGAAATTGTATTAAGTATTTTTGTGCCTAATTTAATTGTAATTGGACAATTTTATAAAGCAACTAGACACGCACGCAGAGAGTGAATAGAAACTCACGCATATATATATATATATATATATATATATATATATATATATATATATATATATATATACAGGGTGTCCCGTAAATGTCTAGTCATATTGTGAGGGGTGATATAGGACCCTTAGGGGAACAAAAAATATTCTATGACAATTTCCCGAATTCTCGCCCATAAGGGAGAAAACGTCGTTTTATCGTTTTTTTTTTAAGACAAACGTGATTTTTAGAAGAATAATCGTTGTAGCTCCGGCCCAGGTGGTTCTTCTGGAAAGAAAGTGAAACTAATCGAAAGCTGAGTAAATTTACTATAAGACTAGTTAGGAATAAACGTAATAATAAATTAATTTAAGTATGTCAATCTAACCAGAAGAAAGCTATTCTAAGTTTCCTGACTTTTTCCTAATATTTCTTAACAGCGTTGCTCTTCAACGGGCTGGATCTGAGATTTCCGGCTTTTAGGAAAACTTCTTCATTTAATCAGCTTTCCATTCATGTATCACAACCCTGTGTTATTGAATTATTTGGACGACTTAAGAACAAAAGTTTAAAAAAAAACAGTTCTATTATCGACTTGATCACTCTTATCTCGATAATCCCTGGAGCCTAGAAGAAACCAAACAAATCCTAGACATGGTTCTGACCTATTGATATCAGGTTCCAGTAGTTAGAGTATTGTCAGTACAAAATGCCGTTTTCAAATATTTAGTACCGTGACATGTTATTTTGTTACGTTGTTGCCAACGGAAGCGGTAGGCGGGCAGTAGAGGAATACGGTAGGCGAATTCCTCGAAGGCGACTGCCCAATTATCAGACTATTCTGGATGTCTACCGTCGTTCGGGTGAGACTGGGATGTTTAAACCAGCCAGGCCACCTGGCCGTCCTCAACAAAGACAAGATGCAGCGGTGGTAAATTCCTTTGATGTTGACCCAACATTGAGTGTGAGGAGAGCTTCCACAAGGCTAGGTGTGTCGCGTATGGCAGTACATCGCGCTTTGCATGAAGACAACAGGTATTGCCAAGACATTTGTTATTTGTATCTATCATTTACATATTTATGAATTTTATTAGTGAAACGTCACGATTGTTTCAGATATCCTTATCATTTCAAACCCATCCATCCTTTGCTTGAGAGGGACCGACGTGCGAGAACAGATTTTTGTAAGTGGTTAATTAATAAAGTAGACGAAGAACCACAGTTTTTAAGAAACATTTTGTGGACAGATGAATCCACTTTTACAAGGTATTAATTTCAAAATGTTTATTTCATGGGAAAGACTTATTAGTGCAAATAAATCCCAATGTGCATCTTATTTATTAGAGATGGTATATTTAATTACCACAACAACCACACATGGGCTTACGAGAATCCTAGGGCGGTTCACAAGCGCAGCCATCAGTATCAATTCAAGGTAAAACATTTGTTTTTTAATTGTAAATACCCATACAAATTTGTTCAAATAGTTATCTGGATAAAAATAATAATTTTGCAGGTTAATGTGTGGTTGGGGTTCATTAATGGCCATCTCCTGGACGCAGTATTTCTGCCAGATAGATTTAATTCTGAGACTTTTCTTCACCTTCTAGAAAATGACCTTCCAAACCTTATGGACGACATACCACTGGAAGTTAGGCAAAACAGCTGGTTTCAAATGGACGGGTGTCCAGCCCATAGTAGCCGACCAGTAAAGCAGTGGCTCATAAGAAACTATGAAGACAGGTGGATTGGGCGGTATGGGCCGGTAAGGTGGCCTCCCCCTAAGGAGCCCACCTTACCGGCCCAGGGGGTCAGTTAAGGAGCCCTGACTTAACCCCTATGGATTTCTATTTATGGGGAAAATTGAAGACAATGGTCTATAGTGAGGCAGTGGATACCAGGGAGGATTTAGAGAACAAAATCATTCTTAAATGTGAGGAGATGAAGAGGGAGAAAATGGAAATAAGAAGAGCAGGAGATGCAGTTCTTAGAAAAAGTAGACTATGTAGGGTAGAAGGAGGAGCTCATTTTGAGCAGTTACAATAATTTAAAAAATTAAAATAAATATGATTTTTTTTGTGAAATTAATTTTTTAAGTAAATATTTACTTAATATTAAAGTTAATGTTTTTTAAAAATAAATATTTCTTTTAAGCTATTTGAATAAACTAAAGAAGAAAATTCAATTTTCTATTCACAGATCCATGTTTTTTTTTTAAACTTTTGTTCTTAAGTCGTCCAAATAATTCAATAACACAGGGTTGTGATACATGAATGGAAAGCTGATTAAATGAAGAAGTTTTCCTAAAAGCCGGAAATCTCAGATCCAGCCCGTTGAAGAGCAACGCTGTTAAGAAATATGAAGAAAAAGTCAGGAAACTTAGAATAGCTTTCTTCTGGTTAGATTGACATACTTAAATTAATTTATTATTACGTTTATTCCTAACTAGTCTTATAGTAAATTTACTCAGCTTTCGATTGGTTTCACTTTCTTTCCAGTAGAACCACCTGGGCCGGAGCTACAACGATTATTCTTCTAAAAATCACGTTTGTCTTAAAAAAAAAAAAACGATAAAACGACGTTTTCTCCCTTATGGGCGAGAATTCGGGAAATCGTCATAGAACATTTTTTGTTCCCCTAAGGGTCCTCTATCACCCCTCACAATATGACTAGACATTTACATGACACCCTGTATACAGGGTGTCCCAGCATATGTGTCCACCCCCTTTTCCTCCTAGAGTTGTTGGAATTTCTAAATGAAACTTGGTAGGTCATAGTTATGTTGCATGAGGATTGCAACGCTTCTGCCATTGGATCCAACTAGCCTTAGCAGAAAATAGGAATTTCTATAGACATATTCTATGGACTGACGAATCCACATTCTGCAGCGATGGAAGCATTAATAAACACAATTGTCATTACTGGACGGTGGGTGATCCCACCGGTTGACGGAGGTTGATCACCAGCATAGGTTCTCGGTAAATGTATGGTGCGGGATTTTCGGACAATACGTAATTGGCCATCATTTCTTTCAAGAGAGACTTACGGAAGAAGTTTTTTGTAATTTTTTTGACAACTACTCTACCCACGTTATTGGGAGATATTCCACTGCAACAGCGATGTAACATGTACATACTACTTGACGGTTGTCCCACACATTTTTCTTTGATAGTACGGGAAAAACTTCGTCAGTTATTTCCAGGTATTACATGCAACTTTTATAAAATTATGAAGTATTATTTAAATTTATTATTATTATTTACATTTATTATTATTATTTAAATTTATTTATGATCTAATTCAATTTTATTACTAATTTCGGTACTTTCCTCCCTTCTCCCACAGATCGCTGTATAGGTCGTGGGATGGAGGTAGAATGGCCGCCTAGATCACCTGATTTGACGGTCATGTACTACTATCTGTGGGGTAGATTAAAAGCCCTGGTGTACCATCAAAGGCCCCAAAATAAAGAGGACATGATGGATCGGATAATTCGGTCAGTTGCACAATTAAAAATAGATGAGATTTTAAATGCTCAGGATGATTTCCCGAAGAGACTTGTGCAATGTATTAATGTTGAAGGTGGACATTTAGAACATTTAAAATGATTTTCGCCATATTTAGTGAAGTTAATATTTTTTTAAACAATGTAACTTTCTTTGGTAACTGATTACTTTTTTTTTAAACAAAGGGAAATTTGTTTTTTAATTTTTCGTTTAATGTAATAATAATTTCATATGGAAAGAGAAATTTATTCAGTTCTGTTTTATAATAATTTGTATTTACTTTTAAAAAAAAAAAAAAAAAGTATGTACTTATTTACTTCATAAAGTAAATAAGTACATACTTTTTTTGTTATTGTTTATGACAGCTATTTTTTTTTTATTCATATCGATTTTCTGAATTGTTATTTTTTAAAACTTTTAAGGTATATTTTTCATTCATAATATCCCGTTAAATATTCAATCTACAACTTTGACCTTAGTATCATCTGAAAGGAAAATTAATAGGCTACAACGTTTGTATAGAGGTGTTTTTACGTACAAGGCTTGGTTTCAGTGATAAATAGGAATTTGTCTACAAAAGGGCGATATTTTTCAGTTTTTTGCGTTTTACGCGCAAACGGTGCGTCGGATCAAAAGATGTCTTACAATTAAATTTTCTATCAGAATTTGTCATAAAATATACCTGTTGTAATTGGAAACATTTATATATATATATATATATATATATATATATATATATATATATATATATATATATATATATATTTCCACAAATTTGAACCATTCGTATTTTATGACTTATGGGGTCCGAAACAATTGTAAATTTATCATCGGCACCTCAAGATTGTCATAAGATCGATTTCATGAGCTTGTTTCCTCCCTATAGAAAGGAGAAATCACGCGAATTTATAACTCGTAATCTGCTGAAATAATTTTTTTTAAAACATTACAATTTTGGAACTATTTAATAGTATACATTTTATTTTAAACTAGCTGTTACCCGGCGTGCCATGCTACACCTACTCCCTGCATATAGAAAAGCCTAAATAAATTAGAAACCAAATAATTATTATTAAAATCTAATAACATGAATCTGTAACTGTTTCGAACCCGTGACCTCCCAACTGTGGTCCTAGACGACTTTGACCTAACCTATAACATCCCCCGTATCAAGATCTACCTGTGTTACAACTTAGGTAAAAATCGGTCGAACGGTGTGGATTTTTATAGGAAACAAACATACAGACAGACAGCTGGTAGAGGTTTTTGACCTAGCCTACTGCACTCTCCAGATTAGGATCTACCAGTGTACCGAGTTTAGTCAAAATCGGGCGAACGGTGTGGATTTGTATAAGGGACAAACATACAGACAGACAGCTGGTAAACGTTTTTGACCTAGCCAAGGAGATTTCTCGTATCAAGACCTACCGTTATTCCAAGTTTGGTCAAAATCGGTTAAACGGTGTGGATTTGTATAAGGAACAAACAAACAGACACGTGATTTTTATATATATAGATTTCCTTATATACAGTAGTCGTCATTTAATAACTTAAGTCCAAAAACCAATCAACAAATAAATCGAATGTTTTTTTTTTTTTTAAATCTAAAAAGAAAAACCACCAGCCATGGCTCGTGATTGTAATGTTGTAAAAAAATAATTTCAGAAACGTTTGTCTTGATGAAAGAGGGCAAGTGCCAGAATGTAGTCTACATACATAAAATGAAATGGTATAAATGAAGCTTAAAAAATTGTTTTGACCTATAAGGCCTTTACTGAAAGAATAATCATTCACACACACACGTATATATACACGCATATACGTGTATGTATATGTTTAATTTCTTTAATTTGTGAGTAACTCTTGGTGCTTTTAGAACCTGATATCTGTATTTCTATGATAAAGTTGTATAAGTCTGCACTTTGACAATAGCTAAATGAGGGAGTGTGTGCCGGGAAAAAAAGGGGGGGGGGAAGAAGGTGGAAGGAAAGAAAAAAAAATCCCCTAAATAGTAGAATATGCCGAAAAATATATACATAGTACAAGGTCTAATTTAATAAAAAAATAAATAATTAAAAAAAAAAGAAGGGGAGAAAAAATAAATAAAGAAAAGAGTTAAAAGATATTTATATTAATTAAAAAAAAAAAAAAAAAAAAAAAAAAAAAAAAAAAAAAAAAAAAAAAAAAAAAAAAAAAAAAAAAATCCTGACTCCCTAAGGAAAGAACGCCCTTCACCAGGAACATGGGATGAGTGGTTGTGCGTTACAATAACATAGGCGCGTAGGGCGCTGACGACCGTGAGGTTTTTCGCCCCATATTATCTAAACAAACACGTATATATATATATATATATATATATATATATATATATATATAGTGTATATATTAACGGGCACCATTTTAGCGAGTACTTCCTTACTCCATTGAAAGGTAACCCGCTAATGAGGTCCATCTCATTGTATTGTAAATATTCTGAGAAAAATGTAAACACTTTCTCCATTACATGAAACAAAAACTTCTTCTGTTCTCGTGTTACTTATCTTCTTTTGCATGTAAATTCATTTTGATGCTACAAAAGCAATAACAAAACATAAACGAGAAAATCAAACGTAGTTTTTAGCAACTATTATACTGACTGATATCGTCTTATGAAAATGGGTTTCTCTAAACAAATTATTCTTATTTCGAATACCCACCTTCGATTTACCGCGATTTCACAACACTTTTTGAGATATTTAGGTAATTTTCAAAACTTGTCATGTCTAGTAAAAAATATTTGGTTTAAAATACTTCCTTACAGTCCAGGCAACGAATGCTTAAAAACAGCTATAGGTGGAAATTTTTGGAACACAATTTTTGACTTCGTAACTTTGTTTGGGCTGGATAGGAGGTGAGGTGAACATATCAAAAGTCCTCGCCCGTTGCTTTTGTGCCGGGGGGGGAGGGGGGCTTAGAAGGTCCCATTTTTCGGGTTTTCACTTATATCTCGGAAACCCTACATCCTAGCGACATGACTATTCTATAACAAATAAAAGCTGATTAAACTTTCTACAAGTTCTATTCTATCAAGTTTTTTTAGATATCTTTAGGTTTCGAAATATCCGCTCTTGAAAGTCGGTCATTTTGGGGAAAAACACTTTTCCCGCATATTTTTTCTCCGTATTGACGGGATAACGATGAACCAAAAAAATAAATAACGGTTATAGGATTGTAGAGTATTGCATTCCCTTCAATAATATGTATTACTTTGCTATTTTATGTATTTTCCTTCAAACGTAAATATAATTTCAGTGTTCTGAATCGTGAAATCTGAAATTTAGCGACTAATAGTCCAGATAACTAAGATTTATAAATGGAAATGTTTGGAACACAATTTTTCACTTCTATGTAGTTTTAGGGAATGCAATACTCTACAACCCTATAACCGTTATTTATTTTTTTGGTTCATCGTTATCCCGTCAAAACGGGGAAAAAACATGCGGCAAAAGTGTTTTTCCCCAAAATGACCGACTTTCAAGAGCGGATATTTCGAGACCTAAAGATATCTCAAAAAACTTGGTAGAATAGAACTTGTAGGAAATTTAATCAGCTTTTATTAGTTATAGAATAGTCATGTCGCTAGGATGAAGGGTTTCCGAGATATAAGTGAAAACCCGAAAAATAAGACCTTCTAAACCCCCTCCCCCCCGCCCCGGCACAAAGGAAACGGGCGAGGACTTTTGATATGTTCATCTCCTATCCAGCCCAAACAAAGTTACGAAGTCAAAAATTGTGTTACAAAAATTTCCATCTATAACTGTTCGTTGCCTGGACTGTTATCTCCCTAGTAGTAGTTATTTTCGTATCATTCAGGGTATTTACCAATATTTCTCTAGGGATTTAATAGTATTATAATATCCATTATATATTAAAAATTAAAAAATGGTTACCATATTTTTACAAGAAAATGTCATATCGCAGGGGCCAACGCATTTCGTAACGGAAGTGACGTCATCACTTCACGAAACGAAAATAATGTTTGCTGGAAATTATGGAGAGAAATTTTGACCGGATATTTAGCGGGAATTTGTTATTCATTGTTGAATATTACTGGTATAAAAGAGTTGTGTAATTAATTATTTATATCCGGTAAATGTACAATTTATTACGCGAAATCAATACCTGAGTTTTATTTACTTCCATGAAAATGGCATTTTCATTATTTTTTTTTCAAGTAAGAGTACTCACTTAATAAACACATACGTATAGGGATATACATACACGTATAGTGGGGATCATGTTATTATTTCATTCTCACTATCTCACTTTCTCAAAAGAATTTACTGCAGTGTGTCTGTCCATTGTTCAAGTAGGAAGAAAAGCCACAGAAACACGTCAGGGAGGAAGCAAAAATCGATCCATAGCAACACTTTTAAAGCCGTGACACGAAGAGATCATTAACCTTTGATCACGCATACATCGTGTAGCGTGAGACTGGGCTTTAGACGTGTCAAGCTGGACAAAAATACAACCTCAAGCCTATTAGAGAATTAATCACGCAACGCTTTCGGTTACATTTCAAGCAATGGACAACTCTACATATGGACATCTGAACATAATATGTGCATATTATATATATATATATATATATATATATATATATATATATATATATATATATATATATATTCAGAAGAATTAATATACAATGTATATGTATATATATACATAAACATACTGATATATTTTTATAAATGTAAATGACAATAAACGATATATATATATATATATATATATATATATATATATATATATATACATATATATATATATATATATATATATATATATATATATACATATATATATATATATATAGACATAGTGTTGTGTAACATTATATACATAATGTACTTACTACATACCAATTGTAAGGCATACATCGCCATGAACAGGAATGTATTAATATATATAGTTAATCGGCAAAAGTTGCAAAACTATTAATAAAAGCCAACGGCCATAGCCATGATGAATAAACCGGTTCCCGTAGATCACCGAAGTTAAGCAACGTCGGGCGTGGTCAGTACCTGAATGGGTGACCGACCACGAGCTGTTGGCATTATTAAAGGGTGGCAACCTGTAGATAGCCCGGCGCTAATAGCCAAAATAGTTGAAGCGCCGTTAAAAAAAAAAAGAAAAAAAAGAACTATTAGTTAATAATCAATCAAATAAAATAATCTACTATATATTTGTCAAATACCACACACTCACTGACCTATCATCGCCCAGCCCAAACCACTCGACAGAAAATTTTGAAATTTTGCATGGACACTCCCTATATAACGTAGGCACTCACTAAGAAAGGATTTTTTGGTATTCGAATTTTTAAGTATTGTTAGGGGGGTTTAAAGTGTTAGTTGGTTAGAGCAGGCAAGCCAAGGCAGCATGTGTTGCTAGGATGATAACAGAACAGCTGTTACCGTACAATATCTCATAGTATTATTTATAATTGGGGTTAATTTCCACTATGATGGCAGTCCTTGAATTACGAGAAATAAAATGTGATTTTGTCCCTCATAGAGTTTACGCCCTGGTGATGGCCCATCCGAGGTAATAATATCCCGAACCACTTGACACAAAAATTTGAAATTTTCCTCGGACAATACGTTTAGAGTGTAAACACTCGCTAAGAAAGGTTTTTTTGATGTTCAAATGTTTAAGTACTTTTAGGGGGGTTTGAATTATTAAGATGTTCCTCATCGGCTCAAAAATGGTTCGATTTTGATAACACTTGGTACAAAAATCGTTCTTCTCATTTAAAAGGTCAAGTTCATTAACCAGTTGAATCCGTTTACTGGAACATGGTTTTTGGAGCGAAATTTGTGCGAAAGATTCTTTAACGTAGGAAAACGAATGAAACCATTTTTTAAGCGAGTTCTCTAGCCATTTACCAGAAAAATTGATAGAAATACTTTTCAAAACTAACTTTCTGTTTAGGTATTTAGAAACCCAAGTATATTCCAAATCAGTATATGGAAAAAAATTGTATGAATGGTGATACAAAGTTTTCGGATCTCATTATATTTTCTAAAATATCTCGAAAACGGTTGGGAACTCGTAGTAAGTGGAAGGCGGCTATTCGAAAGGTTACTAAATTCTCTACAATAAGATTGTGTTGTAATATTCGGTGGGGCGATGTCAATCGAAGAGATAAGTGCTTAAATCTTCAAATTTGTTAGTTTTAGCGCGGTTCCTCCCTCCCCCATAGGGAGGAACCCCGCTTATAAGGTTGATACAATGAAACAATCCGGAAGTGCCGACAAAGAAAATTTCGCGTTTCAGAACCCCTAGAGACCGAAAATAACGGTGGTTCAAATTTGTATATATATATATATATATATATATATATATATATATTTATATATGTATATATTTATATATATATATATATATATATATATATATATATATATATATATATATATATATATATATATATATATATATTTGTCTGTTCGCTCTCTAGCTCGAAGACGAATGGTCCGATTTTGATGAAATTTGGTACAAAAATCAGTCGTCCAATATGAAAGGTCAAGTTCGTTAACCAGCAAAATCCGCCCACTGGAAGATGGAGTTTGGGGCGAAATTCGCGCAGAAAAAATCGTAACGCTTACGTTTTTGAGTTCATAAGCTTGTAAGTACTCTTTTCATAGGCTTCTTGGGCTAGGAAAACGAATGAAACCGTATCAAAAATCGTTTTCGAGAAAATTGGAAAAATAGTTTTTGAATACCGTTTTTGGTTTGGGTACTTAAAATCATGGGATTCAGTTGAAACATTTTCTGCATGTTCTACTTTCATTAAAACTAATATGTTGAAATTTTGGTTACGTTTGGAGTTAAGGAAGGGTTAGAATAAAATATTTTATTAACAGACATAAAAAGTTTTGGTAACTTTGTATATTTTCCTTAATATCTCGAAAAAGGTTAAGAATTTGGTAAACTAAAGAATA
This sequence comes from Gonocerus acuteangulatus, assembly GCA_946811695.1. Classification (NCBI taxonomy): domain Eukaryota; kingdom Metazoa; phylum Arthropoda; class Insecta; order Hemiptera; family Coreidae; genus Gonocerus; species Gonocerus acuteangulatus. The sequence goes on along the minus strand of OX328123.1, from coordinate 107,270,349 downwards.
CCATTTGAAAGCTTACTAAATGCTCTACAAAAAAGGTTCTGATGAAAGTTTTGATTAGGCGATGTCAATCGGAGAAATAAGTGCTTAAAGCATTAAAGTAATTGATTTTGCTTATTCGAACTGTTCTTTTTGTCTGTTTTTATTCCTTGTTATTTTTTAATTGCTTATAGTTGGATAATGTATTTTACAATAAAACAGATTAGGCAAAATAAGAAAAACAATTCATTGTTAGAAATATAGCTTGCCAAGATAAAAAGATTCGTTGACGTCTTTTGAATATTTTCAATTGCCTTTATGCTGTTGGTTTTTTTATTTTATTTTTTAATTGATTTTATCTGTAGAATTATTACTATAATAAAAGAACACAGGAATGTGTGAAAATATTTGATATTTTCCAATTCATTGAAACGTATGAAATGAAGTATCGGTAGAAGAGGATTCTAGGGTCTTGCGGACCTGACCCCAGGTATAGCCAGCCATAAAACCCTTTGAACAAAGGCCGAGGAAAATATTATCTGTTTCTATTCTATGCTTTTCAAATGAGAATAGGGATATGAACAGGAACCGGGGTCTCCCGTGGTCTAATGGCTAGCGCCTTGGATTCATAAGCGGGAGATGGTGGGCTCGATTCCCAACCTCCGGCAGGAATTTTATCATCCCACGGCTCGCTGGTGAAATTCCTCGCTACACCCTGGATGTCGGCGCTAATGACCTAGATGTAGATGTGCCGTAAAAAAAAAAAAAAAAAAAAAAAAAAACTGGAACTGCGCTAAGATGACGCAGTTCCTGCGAGTCGGACTTTTATGCTTTTCAACGTGCATTTGTCTCAGTTTACCTAACTTTTTAAGCGGTTGTTGTATTTTTTTTATTTATTTTTTTAATCCCCAACGGAAACAAGCACGGTTACCTCCACATGGTGTTTCCTCGGTAACTTTAATGTCCGTGCAATAATAAGCTGTACAAAATTATGTAGTAGCGTTAATTTTGATCATATCTTATTTACTTCAATATAAAAAATACTTATCGGCCTTGGTGAAGCACGGGTATTCAGCTAGTATCTTATATTGTTTGACATAAGACCACTTTTAAGCATATTCATTCGTTAATGTATCGACTATGTTCGTTCACTAGTTAGCTCCTATTTTCATATTTGATAGTTTGACATAGTAGGGGTGAAGAGAGCTCCACTAAATATTTTTCGCAAAAATCATCTACAGATCTTATGCACGTGATTAGACATGTCGAAGACTATAAATTCTTATATATTTTTAGAGAATATTCAGTCATTCAATACAGAACTTTTTTAAATTCATTAATGAATACAAATTATTTATTTAAATAATTATTGTTATTGAAGAAGAAGAAGAAAAATATTTTATTTTGGACCAAAACAGATTGTTTTTTTTTCACAAATTGAAAGAAAAAGAAAACAAAAAAAAATAATAAAAATAATAATAAAAAATAATATAAATAATAGATTGCTTTTTACATTAAAATAAAATGTCTTGATACAGCCTCGGCTTGAGGCGTCTGGCTGTAGGTTCTCCTAGGTTAAAGATCGTGGCAGCTGAAGAAAGAGGTAGCTTCTCTTGGTGCCTTCGGGTCAGTTCTTCGATGTGAAATGCGATTGGATCAACTCCCAGTTCTCGATGGAGCAAGGTGTTCCGAACGAACCAAGGGGTGTTGGCTGCAATCCGTAGCACTTTGTTCTGTAAAGTCTGAAGTCGTCTGATGTTCTCCGTGTTTGTTCCATACCAAACAGGGCAGGCGTAAGTCAGTATTAGGAGGATCATGGTTTTATAAAGTAGTGTTACTAGAGAAGGTCGAAGTGATGTTTTTCTGTTCATCAGTGGTATAGTATTGAGAGTCTGGAGTGTGCCTGTCGTAATTTTATCTTAATGAGTAATTTCCAAGTAAGTCGAGTGTCAAAGTATAGTCCTAGATACCTCACTCCCTGGTCCTTCGCGCTCCAAGGAACTGAGAGTCCATCCAATTGGATTTCTGGTAGTTCTTCGTTCGAAAACCGCCGTAGGGAAAATACTTTGGCCTCCGTTTTGGTTGAATTTAGGACCAGTCGCCATTTAGTAAACCAGTCAACCAAGAAGTTCGCCGTTCCTTGCAAGTTTTGAAACACCGTGGACAGACTACTATGAGTGGATAAGATGAGAGTGTCGTCGGCAAATGTTGCAAGCTGAGTGAAGGGATCTTCTTTCGGCATGTCCGAGGCGAATAGGAGGTAAAGAAGGGGACTCAATATAGATCCTTGTGGAGCTCCAGCTTCCAAGGCGATCTTCAGGCTGAGGGTGGTTCCGATCCGGACTAGGCAGGTGCGATCCTCTAAGAAAGATTTAATAGAGTAGAAGAGATTGGCTGGTGGTAATGTCTTCTTTAGTTAATATAATAAACCTCGGTGCCAGACGGAATCGAAAGCCCCCTTCAAGTCCAAGAAAAGGCCCGCTGTGAATTCTTTGCCTTCAAACCCTTTCACTATGACCTCTGCAACCTTCTGTGCTTGCTGCGTAGCGGAGTGATGGTGTCTGAAGCCGAATTGATGAGATGGAACGGCGCAGGTCTCTTTCCCGTGTTGGAAAACCATCAGCTCTGTTTGTTTACGCGACAGGCAATGAAACAAAAAATATTGTGTACCATTAAGTACTACAATAAAAATGATACTTAATTAAGAATAAGTAAATATAAAATGAAATATAAAAAGTAGGAATCATAATAAGAAATCTGATATTGTAATTTTCATTGTGATTTTTAGTGACTATTAAAATAATTTAAAGTGTTTTATAATTTTTATTTTTTGACATAATGTAATTGTTGACTTATTAAGTTTCTTTTTTCTTTTCTTTTTTATCTTACTAGCTGACCCGGTGTCCCAAATAGCAGAATAAGTATTAAAAAAAAAAATAATTAAAGAATCGCCTGTTAGGTGGTACGAAGTTCGCCGGGTCAGCTAGTAATTGATAAATTTTTAAAGAGTTGATAATTAATGGCAGAATACATGGGAGGTTGGATATTATTACCATCATGTGGATTTCATGGCTGTCTCTAGTAGGTGAGTTCTGGACCACTCTACACACGCACCAACAGTAATTTGCAAGCATTGATTCATTCCAACGGCTCTGATATCTTTGTTTTATTACACAAATATCCTGATGGAATCCCTAACCGTGTTCATCACTCACCGCGCCACAACTAGGGGGGGAAAAGTCTAGATGAGTGTGGAGAAAATGAATTTTGAGAGACATGTTGCATCCAAGTTCATGATATTTTTGTAGAAGTATCCTCACCAACTGAACGTACTTATCTTCCCTTTTGTTCCACAAAAAACCTTTAATAATTCCCTTGAACGCATTCCAAGCTTCCTTTTCTTTCCCCTCCAAAACTCTGTCAAACGCAAGCTCTTTCACAAGCTCCCGAATTTGTGGTCCAACAAAAACACCTTCATTAACTTTTGCATCACATAAGAAAGCAAATTGTTCCCTCAAATATCTAAAGGCCTCTCCTTCTTTGTTCATGCCTTTGACAAAGTTTTTCATCAAACCGAGTTTTATATGTAGTGGAGGAAGAAATATATCTTTCGGGTCGACGAGAGGAAGAGCAACAACATTTTTTTCACTAGGGCCAAGATTTCTTGCAGGCCAGTCTGTTTGAATGTAATGTGATTTCCTATCCCTACTGTCCCACATACATAAAAAGCAGCAGTATTTAGTATACCCTAGTTGCATTCCTAAAAGTATAGCGATGACCTTTTGATCACCACAGATTTTCCACTTGTGTTTAGCATATTTGATTGAGTGGAGGAGGGCTTTCATGTTTTCATAAGTCTCTTTCATGTATATAACCACAAAATAGCTGTACAATGTTTGGTTTCGTCAGTTAACAGTTGTACCAACATCCAAAAACTAAATTTCTCAACAAAGTGAAAGATGAGCATGTAAAAAGTGACATGTTACTGTATCTTGAAAAGAAGAGCTAATTGGTCATTTTCAAGGTGATTTTTGAACTCAGGGGGCAAAAATACATAATAATTGGGTGTTTTTAAGCCCGAAACATTTTCATTGTTGTTCAGTGTTATTGCTAAAAAGCAATAAATGTGCTCTCGCTTATCTGCTTCAGAGTGACCCATAACCAAAATTGCACTAAAAATTACAAACTCGAGAAAAATTAATTTTTTACAGAAATAAATATACGGAGTAGAGTTAATAAGTCAGTGTCCTATTAAAAACTGAAGACTTTGTTGTGGTCCGCCAGGCTAACGGGTAATCCCAGGACATGAATTAGCCTTACAAGTTGTACACAAACTATTTACCTATTTTTAGCAGTAATTACTTCTCGTCTCAGATAACTTTTACAAAATGGACTTTTGGCCAGCTTTTCGGGGCAAATACCCCACTGTTCGTCGTTCTATATTTTCTCATAATCCTCTTTCATTACTCGAAGTATATTCCTCTTTTGCTTGCTCAAGTTATATAGCTGAAACGTGTGATTTAATTTCCTCCCTGCTATTAGGGATGGGTTGTAAAATACTGGAAATCTTCTAAGCCTATTTTCCTTACAAATGGCCCTCACCATGCAGCCTAGATTTAGCATACAAATCCCCCAAACACGGAGAGCCACCCTTTTAACACCCTCACTTCCCTCTCCCTCTCCCAATCCACTCCTTATAACTCCATGGCAACTGTTAGCATTATTAAATTCTTCTCTTGAACAGTTTATCTTCATTAAAATGTGTATTACTGTTATTTCAAACTTGATGATTACAAACACCTCACGGAACGTAGCTAATTGTAAAAATACAACCCTGTTTCTTCTTACATATATATACATATATATATATATATATATATATATATATATATATATATATATATATAATTATATATATATAGAACTCTCTCTATATATACATAGAACTATATATATATATATATATATATATATATATATATATATATATATATATATATAATATATATATATATATATATATATATATATATATATATATATATATATATATATATATATATATATATATATAAAAGTTCTACTATACACTCTTTCTTTTGTAGTGTAGCGGTTATCAGATAACCCCAAAAAAAACACATGTTTTAAAAAAAAATAAATAAAACCATTATTAAGTGTTCTCTCGCAATTGAAAACTCCAATTCATTCTTGTAAGTTGTAAATCCTATACACTTAACATTGGTGACCCCTGATATTGAACAATACTTCTGATTTCACTTCTCGCCGTTCGTCATGTCCAAAAAAAACTCATCTACGTCCGATACAGATCTCCATGAAACCCAGCCTGAGGTTAGTTTCTACCAAGGGCCGAGTCCAAGACTACCGACATTCTGGAAACAGAACCCGACTTTATGGTTCGCGACGATCGAGGCTGTATTTGCGACATCCCGCGTAACATCGAGTCTAAAAAAATTCCAGCTCGTCAAACCGAATCTCGATCTGGATGTTCTCAGCCAAGTCTCAGATATCGTCCTCCAACCGACTGAGCAACCATACGAGGACCTTAAAGCTAGGCTCATCAACACGTTCGGAGAATCCGAAACACGTAGAATTAGCAAGCTGTTAGAAGAAATGCCTCTCGGAGACCAGACTCCTTCACAGCTCCTCAGAAAAATACAACAATTAGCTGGCTCCGATGTATCAAACGGATTTATTAGCACCCTGTGGATGAAGAATTTACCCCCACGAATTCGTCCCATCCTCATTTCCACAGGCCACACTGACATCCAAAAACTGGCAGAAGTAGCCTACTAGATCTTGGAGGTATCCCCGTCAGCTGAAACGTATGCTATTCGAGACATGTCAGAACCTCGCCCAAACAAGTCTTCCGCAACTACCACATCAGTCACGAACAGATGCGAGCACCCATCCGAAGATTTCGGAGCTCTACGCCGCGACGTAGACGAGATCCTACGCTTTCTGAAGATGAAGAACCGCGAAAGAAGCTCCAGCAGCAGCCGGAATCAAGACAATCTCCCTCGATCTCAGTCGCGCGATACCTGCTATTACCACCAGAGATTCCGCGAGAAAGCCCGACGCTGCACACAACCTTGCTACTGGAAATCCGAAGAGCCAGCTTTAAACTCGGAAATGTGAAAGTTGCGGCGGAAACTTTCACAACCCAGCAGCACCGCCGCCTATTTCTGACGGACAGAACCACTGGTCAGCCCTTCCTCATTGACACAGGAGCATGCATATCTCTTCTCCCTGTGCCCAAAGGACGGCGTAAGACTCCATCTGATTTCACCTTAATAGCAGCCAACAACTCCCCGATTCCAACCTTCGGTGAAATCACTCGATATGTCGACTTAGGACTCAGAAAACCTCTCAAGTGGACCTTTGTCTTAGCCGACGTCGCCAAGGCTATATTAGGTGCTGATTTTCTCTACTGGCATCAGCTTACTGTGGACTTAAGAAACAGGAGACTGATCGACCAGCACTCAGGACGTAGCATTGTAGGTACCATATCCTCAGCAGAAATACCAACCTTCTCCATCTTTCCAGCCGATAATCGATTTGCCCGCATCCTAGGTGAATTCCCTACCGTCACTCAGGTCACTCCCATCCGTGGATTATCCAATTCAACAGTGGAGCATCATATAGAGACCAAAGGACGACCTGTCACGGCTAAATGCCGCCGTTTGCCTCCAGGAATTTACCAGGAAGTCAAAAAGGAGATCCAGGAGCTCATCGACAGCGGAATATGCCAACCTTCCAAAAGTCCATGGTCCAGTCCACTCCACGTAGTGAAGAAAAAAGATGGTACTCTCCGATTGTGTGGAGACTATCGAGCCCTGAACGCCATCACTATTCCCGATCGATATGGAATACCCAATCTTCGAGACTTCACAATGGAGATACATGGCAAGAAGATCTTCTCCAAAATAGATCTCCGCAAGGCTTACTATCATATACCGATAGCAGTAGAAGATCGAGAGAAAACTGCCATTATTACCCCATTTGGCCTTATTGAATACAACAGGATGAGTTTTGGACTGAAGAACGCAGGTCAAAGCTTCCAGCGTTTCGTCGACAACCAATTCCGAGACCTACCCTTTCTCTTCAAGTTTCTTGACGACTTCTTGATCGCTTCGGACAACGAGGAACAACATGAAGCTCACATCAGAGAAGTACTTCGTCGTCTCGACATGAACGGCATCGCTGTGAACCCATCGAAATGCGTCTTCGGTGTCCCAGAGCTCGATTTCCTTGGATTCCATCTAACACCATCTGGCATCACACCTCTGGAAGACAAAGTTAAGGCTGTCCTAGAATTCCCACTTCCCAAGGACGTTCGAGAACTTCGGCGCTTTATGGGCATGGTGAATTTCTACCGACCTTGTCTTCGCCACGCAGCATCAATCCAACAACCTCTCAACGGACTTCTCCATCAGGTCAAGAAAAATGACAAAACTCCAATCAATTGGAACGAAGAAACGCTCAAGGCTTTCGAAGACACCAAGAAGAACCTTGCTGAAGCAACTGAGCTCGTCCATCCGAACCCAGACGCAGAGATCTCACTCGCATGCGACGCATCTGACGTCGGTCTAGGCGCTGTCTTACAACAAAAACAGGATAACAAATGGCATCCTCTAAGCTTTTTCTCGTTAGCACTCAATAAAGCGCAGAAGAATTACTCTGTCTACGACAGGGAGCTTCTGGCTATATACAAGGCCATCAAACATCTTCAACCTCAACTGGAAGGCCGAGTTTTCTCAATCATCACAGATCATCGCCCATTAGCTCATGCTTTCACTCAAAAGCCTGAATCTACTTCACCTCTCCGCATCCGTTGGCTAACTTACATTAGCCAATTCACCACTACAATCATCTATAGTCCAGGCAGGGAAAACATTGTTGCCGATTCCCTATCAAGGATTGCTGAAATCCAAACTCCAGACGATTTTGTCGCCCTTTCTTTAGCCCAACAAGAAGACCATGAGATCAGCCGACTCCAGGAACAAACTAACCTAACCTTTAGAGCCATCGAAATTCCTGGCACTGACAAGACCCTTCTCTGTGAGATGTCAACAAGCAAGGCAAGGCCATATCTCCCGAAGAACTTCAGGCACAGTGCTTTCGTCAAGGTGCACACCTTAAGTCATCCTGGCGTCCGGACAACACGGAAAATGGTAGCAGAGCGATATTTCTGGCCAAACATGAATAAGGAAGTAGCTGATTGGGCTAACTGCTGTATCGCTTGCCAGAAGAGTAAGATACACCGGCATACCCATGCACCTCCTGGTACATTCCCAGCTGCCACTCGCTTTCAGCACGTCCACTTAGATTTAATTGGCCCACTACCACCCTCCGACGGCCACCGTTACTGTCTCACGATGATAGACCGTCAAACCAGATGGACAGAAGGAATACCATTACGTGACATCACAGCCGAAACCGTCTCAAGCGCATTCTACACTGGTTGGATCTGCCGATTCGGCGTTCCCTCAAGAATAACCACCGACCAAGGCCGGCAATATGAATCCCAGCTTTTTCATCAGCTGACTTCGCTTCTGGGAATCGAGAAAGGTCGCACAACTGCTTATCAACACCAAGCTAACGGATGCATAGAACGATGGCACCGGACACTCAAAGCCGCCATTACAGCACACCTTGACAGCAACAACTGGACCCGCATATTGCCAACCGTACTCCTCGGACTCAGTGCCAGCCTGCGAGATGATACTTCATCGAGCATAGCTGAAGCAGTCTACGGTTGTCCCATAAGATTGCCAGGCGAATTCTTGGAGCAACACACGACCGCGGAAGATCCACACGTACTCCTGCAGGAGCTGAAGGAACATCTTCGCACCCTTCGACCAGCCGAGTATAAGCAGAGCACTAAGAAGACCTACGTACACCAGGAGTTGCAGAACTGCACGCATGTGTTCATCAGGGAAGACTGTGCCCGACGTCCGCTGACACCACCATACTCCGGACCACACAGAGTTCTCCAACGACACGACAAGTACTTCGAAGTGCAACTCCCAGGCCGCCAAGCCACCATATCGATAGACCGGCTTAAGCCTGCGTTTCTTCCATCCGAACAGACTCAGGACACACCACCAGTCCTCCCAAAAACGCAGTCTCAAACGCCACCGCCAACTCAAGAGCCCTACAGGACCCGTTCCGGGAGAACCGTGAAACGAGTTTCACAGTCAGCTTCTCTGACTCCGTCATCTGGGAGGGGAATCCTGTAGCGGTTATCAGATAACCCCAAAAAAAACACATGTTTTAAAAAAAAATAAATAAAACCATTTGTTCGCTTAACTCCGCTCATATGTAAGAAGTGTGCCCCGTGAGGTGCTGCCACCTAGCGGTGTGCCCGGGAACTATTTGCCCGCGGCAGTACGAACTGCACGAAAAGACAAGTTCGGAAGATACAGTCACCAAGCAGACAAAGTGTGGAGCATCTTTCTTTTCTCTCCCCAAGTTTTACACACCAATGATGGAGGAGTAAACATCTAAGCCACCCAGGACGAGCGAAGGGAGCAGGAATGGTGTTGGCCAGCCCACCAGGATTGGAGAAACAAGAAAATGCAGCACATTACAGGGCTTATACATTATGCTTAAACACATAATCGTCAAGACACCAGGTACCTCTCTTAATTTATTATTTATGAAGATCCAGCAAAACCGTTCAACAGTTCAACCATCAGCAGCAGCTCATCATTCCCATGTTCAAAATTTAACTAACCCAATAACAATAAATATGTTCCTGTTTTGGCCTACACCCCCCATAGAGTTATGCATAAGTTAAAATAAATTCTGATTTCAAATTACCATCTACACAAATCTCTGCAGTCCTTTACCACCAGTGGTCTACTCTAAACCATATAAAAAATGGTAGAGTGACCAAAATCGTATCCATGGTCCTCCGGGCAGAGATCTGTATCAGTTACATAATTTTGGCAAAAATAGTCTTATATTCAAGCAATAAAAAATATTTATATGGCTTTATGAATTAATTGCCATCAAAGATTATTATTTTCAAATCACATCAAGTCTATACCATTGTTTATTAATTATCATGAACTAATCAGTTTAAAAATTCACTTCATGATCCAAATCAGACTTGATCATTTTTCAAATGTGTTGCTTAGACTATTTTAATGTTTAAATAATTTCTATAAATGTTTGAAGACATATTTAACTCAAGTAATTGACATTAGCCCAACATGAGAACTTACATTCAATTATATTATTAAATTATTCATATTATTGTCTCATGTTCATCTCTCAATTACCTTATAGATTTTATTCTTTATATTTTTAATTGAATCACAATATGTTCTTCAATCATTTACTAATGATCTGGGTAGACAATAAGATTCTCATAAATATCATTTATATCTTTATTTTCTAGATATGAATCACACAGGTATTATTATTATTTCACATAAAGTCAATTCATTTGTTATTCCACACATAAACACCTATTTAAAACACAATTCTTCTTCCACTGTGACTGATCCTCATGGTTTTCTCAAAATAGGGAGGCTTCGCTCAGCTAGCTGTTTCTCCACCTTGACTCAGTCCATAGAGGTAGTAGTTGCCAAGTAAAGTTACAGTGGCCCCGCTCTCGTGACGTCACACTCTCCTTGGTTTCTTTTCGTGACAGTCACCTTATGTATGATGTGTTTTAAATGCTTTTGATTATTTTAATGGTTTTATTGACTTAAGCTTAGCCTGTTGTACTAATGTAATCCAATTATCTTACTCTATTTTAAGGTTTCGTCTGCTCAGTCCGCTCTCTTCTCAAGTTTTATTTATTTTGTTGTTCTTATTGGTACCTGAACATTTTCTATCTCTATTTATATCCTTGCTCCTTCCTTTTGCTCTATTGTTCTCATTCTTTTATTTGTTTGGCTAACTCCTTGCTCCGCTCCTGCTCGATCTGGTTGGCTGCTTTGTTGTTGTTTTGAATATGCCTGAAGATCATGACGCTCAAAGGCGTCAAACGACGAAATCCTCTGATTATCTTAATCAAGCCAACGCACTTGAACGCAAAATGCGCCTTTTAAAGCGCAACATCATTGGAATCGGCGACATTACATTGAACGATATCGCAGATGACGACATACGTAGCTTCGAGGCGAGATATCTCGTCGCGAAGGAAGAGTGGGAGGAATTCTGCTGCACATGGGACAAACGCGACTCACTACATCTGCTTTTGGGAGAAAGCGATATTTTCCCTAATAAAGATTGGGATGCGGTATACAGCAAGCTACGGTCTGAAATTATCGCTGCTAAAGCCATTCTACTCTCCCTCAAGGACCGCGACTCTTTAAGGAAAGCTGAAAAAACCGAATTGCCAACAATGACCTCCCGCGGTCCCGAGCTCGATAAGATCCCAATTCCCACATTCTCAGGTGACCTCCTACAATGGACCCACTTCAGGGACACGTTCCGCTCCATGATACACGATCGCAAATCTCTCAGCAAAATTGAGAAATTTCATTATCTGATAGCAGCTCTCAAAGGAGAATCCGCGTCATTAGTTTCCAATTTCACCATCGCGGATGAGTCCTACGATCAAGCTTGGGAGAAGGTAACAAAGACCTATGACAACCCTCGAGTATTAGCTCGTCTTCTAGTTCATCGCATCGTGGATTGTGAAGTTACCTCTGCCAAATCGGAACAGCAGAAATATGATAGGTTTCTTACAGGCGTTGCTGATAGTATCGAGGCCTTTAACGCTCTCAAACTCGAGAATCCTTGCGAATTCATATTGTCCACATTAGCCCTGCGCGCTCTTGACGCTGAAACGAGGAAACAATTCGAATTATCTCGAGAGTCCAGCAAGGACCTTCCGAAAACTGAGGACGTAATAACATTCATTCGCCAAAGGAAACTCGCCCTCAAGATGTCACAGGATGTATCAGGAACAAGCTCAAGCAGTAGGTCCTCCTCAAACTCTCGTGTTAGCTGTCCCAGCAGAAACTCCTCGCGGTACAAAGCGGTTTCATTTCACACCAGCAGCGATTCCTCGGATTCTCAAAGTTCTAAGTCCCGAGAAACCAGTCCTAAGCCCGTTCAATGCCTTTTCTGCCAAGGCGCCCACACCTGTGCGAAGTGCGAAAGATTTAAAAAACTTCCTGTAGAACAACGGGCTTCGATAATTCGTTCTTGGAAGGTGTGTTTCAACTGTTTAAAAAAAGGGCACAGAGTTGGAAACTGCCGTTCCAAATTTCGCTGCATCTACTGCAGGAGTAAACACCACTCACTGATCCATCGAGATGATCGTGGAGTCACCAAGGATGAAGAACCAGCTCATGACAAAAGACAATCTCCAGTTGCAGACACTCAAGACGAGTCCTTCATCGGTTTTGGCTCAGCCCAGAAATTATGCTCAAGGAGCACCGTACTCCTCGGAACCGTGCGCACTCTGATAAGAGGTTCAAGAGGTGATTTCCACACCGCATACGCTCTCCTCGACTCAGGCAGTCAAAACACCTTTATGACTTCCTCTCTTGCAAAGAAGATAGGTGCTAAGATTTTCCCTTCCAAGGTTTCCATCACAAGCCTAGCAGGATCAACCCTACCAGCGCACCTAGTAAAAGGATCCACACACTGCGTTTTACGCCCACTCGTTGGAGACAAAGAGTTAAAGGTATCACCGTTGGTCATCGATCACATTACATCTAAGTTGCCCAGTATCAGCCTGCCAACATCCCTTTCCAGCAAGCTAATGGATTTACCCTTGGCCGATCACCAATTTGGAGAGTCTAAATCTATCGATATACTCTTAGGAGGAGATGTCTTCCATCAAATAATCTCAGGCGCATCCAAGCCCTCTGACATCGACGGTCTGTCATTGTTGCCCACCACATTCGGAATCGTTGTCACTGGCACATTGAATGATCACCCCTCTACTTCTCATCACTCATTCTTTATCGAAAGGCATCATTCAATTGAGGATGATATGAAGTTGTTTTGGGAGATTGAAGAGCCCAAACCTGTAGACCGAACCGACCCCGAAGATGCCTATTGCGAGGAATTTTACTCGAAGACACTTTCTCGAGATGACGAGGGACGATTTATAGTGAGACTGCCCTTCAAGGAAGGCGTTCCGATCGGCGACAACAGAGATATTGCATACCACCGTTTCTACGCTCTGGAAACTAGATTCCGAAAGGATCCCGCGTTTTTTCATAAATATTCCGAATTCATGCAGGAATACAGGGACCTCGGACACATGTCTCCTGCAACAACTAAGTCCTCGTATCTCATCCCTCACCATGGCGTTTGGCAGGAGGGCCCCCACGGCGACATGAAGCTGAGGGTAGTTTTCGATGCGTCATGCCCTTCGTCATCAGGTTACAGTCTCAATGACGCACTCCTATCGGGACCCAAGCTACAAGAAGATTTGTGCAACATTCTGATCCGTTTTCGCCTCTATGCCATTCCTCTATGTGCGGACATGGTTAAGATGTATCGCCAAGTTGTCGTTCACGAAGAAGACAGAAAATTCCAGCACATCCTGTGGCGCGATTCACCCAACAAGGCAATTCAGGTAATGGAGCTCAATACCGTAACATATGGGCTTAAGTCAAGCGCATATCAAGCTCTTCGAACCGTGAGGCGACTTGTAGAAGTCCATGGGTCGGAATTCCCCTTGGCCGCAAGTCGCGTTTTAGAGAACTGCTACGTCGACGACCTGTGCAGCGGAGCTGACACCCTAGAAGAAGCACTTCTACTTCAAAACCAGTTATGCGGTTTATTCGCAAAAGGCGGATTTACCCTAAGCAAGTGGGCTTCGACCGAACCGATGCTTCTTCCTGCCAAAGAACAACACAGCGAATCTATAGCCATCAGATCAGGTCTACTTTGGCGCTCATCTAATGATTCCTTTTCCTATTCGGTCAAACCCCCTTATCCTTGTCCGGTCACTAAACGGCACATGCTGTCGTCAATATCGCGTATCTTTGACCCACTTGGACTGCTTGCTCGTGTAGTCTTCATCGCCAAGTCATTGCTCCAAGAGGTCTGGAAAGCGAAGACCGACTGGGACGAAGAACTCCCACACGATCTCCAAGATGCCTGGATGGAACTTACAACCGATTGGCTAGTCCTGTCTTCTATCTCGATTCCACGACACATCGCAGAACCCCTAGCTGTTCGCCGCTTGGTTGGCTTCTGTGATGCATCATCAAAGGGGTACAGCGCTGCCTTGTACTTGCACTCCATGAGCTCAGCTGGCGAAGTCAAGGTCTCGTTTGTCAAATGCAAAACCAAAGTATCTCTTTTAAAGTTCACATCAATGCCACAACAGTTGCACAAGGATGTCTCGATGAAAAAGGGGACAGATTATGTCCACATTTCACCTTTCTTCGATGAACAGGGGATCCTCAGGGTGGGCGGCAGATTGAAGAATTCACCCAGGAAGATTTCAACCCATCATCAAATCGGGAGACCTAGTGATCCTTGTGGAAAGAAGACCACTTCTAGGACAATGGCCCGTAGGAAGAGTCACATTCACCTACCCTGGTCGCGACGGAATCGTTCGCGTTGTGGATGTCTTAACCTCCTCCGGCAAGACTTTAACTAGGGCAGTTACGTCCCTTGTTCCTTTATTTCACGCTGAAACGGAAGATCGTTCAGCTAGTTGAATATCCAAGTTTGGCTCTTTTGTTTTCGTTATTCTTCTTCATTATGGAATTTGTTTACTTTGTCCTTATTTTAAACATTTTTTTTTTGTAAGTAGTTTCAATTTGTATTTGGTACACCTATTTAACGCCACATACATTAGAAGTTTTTTACCCTCATTATTGTATTTTTGTTTATGTACTCTTTTTCATTTTTGTGTTGTTTGTAGGTTGAACAAACTTGTACGTACCCTTGTAATATTTTCTATTTTTATTTTTTGTATTGTAAATTAGCTTAAACTAATTTAGGTGGGCGGTTTGTTCGCTTAACTCCGCTCATATGTAAGAAGTGTGCCCCGTGAGGTGCTGCCACCTAGCGGTGTGCCCGGGAACTATTTGCCCGCGGCAGTACGAACTGCACGAAAAGACAAGTTCGGAAGATACAGTCACCAAGCAGACAAAGTGTGGAGCATCTTTCTTTTCTCTCCCCAAGTTTTACACACCAATGATGGAGGAGTAAACATCTAAGCCACCCAGGACGAGCGAAGGGAGCAGGAATGGTGTTGGCCAGCCCACCAGGATTGGAGAAACAAGAAAATGCAGCACATTACAGGGCTTATACATTATGCTTAAACACATAATCGTCAAGACACCAGGTACCTCTCTTAATTTATTATTTATGAAGATCCAGCAAAACCGTTCAACAGTTCAACCATCAGCAGCAGCTCATCATTCCCATGTTCAAAATTTAACTAACCCAATAACAATAAATATGTTCCTGTTTTGGCCTACACCCCCCATAGAGTTATGCATAAGTTAAAATAAATTCTGATTTCAAATTACCATCTACACAAATCTCTGCAGTCCTTTACCACCAGTGGTCTACTCTAAACCATATAAAAAATGGTAGAGTGACCACAATCGTAAACACCATTATTAAGTGTTCTCTCGCAATTGAAAACTGCAATTCATTCTTGTAAGTTGTAAATCCTATACACTTAACAGTAGCATAGTAATATTATTAATAATGTTCTTCTTCTGTCAATAGTTTTGAATATAAGGGAGAATAACGTCATTTTTTATTGAATTCCTGACCTTTATGGGATTGCTTGCAAGTTTGATAGTAACCATGGCTGCCATATCAGGCGAGCCTATCAAGGGACAAGGGGAATTATGATAAACCGATAACAGAAATCAATGCTTACTCCTTAACCTTGCCTAGCTTCCTAGCCTCTTATCTACAAAAATACATTCAAACTCAACTCGTTTCACGTTTTAATTATTTTTTGTCATATAACAAATGAGATAGATAATGTATAAATCAATTCAACATGAATTACTGATTAGAAATGTACAGAAGGAAAAATCAGGTAATGTCCCTGTCTTAAACGATAGTTGATACGTGCGATTCTGTGAAACCAATTTATCACAATATTCATATTTGATAAATTCCATTAAAATATATATATATATATATATATATATATATATATATATATATATATATATACATCCTAGAACAATAAAACTTCACAGGTATTCTTAGGGCATAAGTATAAGAAAATGTGCAAAGTTTTAGGAAAATCTAAAATCATGGGTGTTCCTTGCCGATTTCACATGGAATGACCCAGTGGGAAGTTGAGAGTAGCCATGAAATAGTATAGTTTCATGTGTATAATTTCTTTATAATGAATAATCTGATTTATTCGCAGGGTTTGATTATGGTAAAGAGCAGAAAAGTCAGTTTGTCGTCATAGACTAACTAAATATTAGTGACTGCTAGCGGTTTGGAAAAGTAAATATAAATTCAAGTTTTGATAAATTGAATTAATCTTTTAAATAAATCAGCAGATCAAATATTTCAAACCATTTTAAATCGAAATTAAATTCGGATGTATGAAATCGAAATCGGGTTCATATCGATATTCTCGATAGAGGATCGATAGGTTGAGCGCGAGATTTAAAAGAACTCTTTTTGTTTTTTTTTGTTTATGTTATTTTTCGAAACATAACTAAAATGTGAATAGTTTGTAAATTTTTCTGGTGTAGTGGTTAAGAAAAGCTTTAAAGTGATACCTCATTCCGGAAAATTGATGCACTATTAAGGAAGTTATTTCTTATTACATTATTAATGATTTACACATAGAAGCGCAACCCAAAGTTTTTCTCTTTTTGTGCGTAGTCTGCCGCGGCCTTTACACCTTATATTTCTGCATTAATTTCTAAATTAATGAAAGCCAAATGATTCTCACATCGATAAAACAGATAAATAGTATCATGTTGAAAAGCATATCGTGTTATCTGAAATTTCCTAATCTAAAGATAGAAACACCTTTATTTCCCGACCGAAATGTTGAGTTAGAGTAAGGTCGTAGAATAAAGTCTTACCGTGGAGTGTGTGTTAGTTACTTAGTGTGAGTATCACTGCTATAAAGTCTAGCAACATGTAGTATACTAGGCCCGAGGGAAGGAAGGTCCTACAAGCCTACAAACCACTCCAGGATTACTAGTCCTCAGGTTTTCTCCTTCAGGTTTACTTCTTATATCAGACAATTCAGGACAAGTAATGAATCAAGTAAAATAGGCCTTACTTTTAAAAGAAAGAATCGTGTTATGTGTTTTTTCTTAAGCTCTAAATTTGTATTGGTCCTATCAGCGATAGCCTGTTCACATAGCCGAAAAAGTTCAAATGCGCAAACGCGAAATTCTCAGGGAAATAATTCCGACGGTCCTGACATTTGAAAAGCCCCATTTCAAGAAACAACACTGTTCGTGAGACTCTATAAAAACTTATTATGTCTCGTTTAAGAAGCCAGTTATTTATTTTACATCGATTCTAAAAAAAAAAGATTAAAATAGGTTCATTTTCAAAATTTATCTAATAAATATAAATTTTAAAAGTCATTGATAAAAGAAAACGTAACTTCTACGTTAAAAACTCCTAAGATTCTAGAGAAACTATTATTCTGTAAATGTAACATCAGTTTGGCGTGACTGAGCACCCCGATACTATTTTCTCATAATAGTGCACAATACTAAGGGATTTCCGAAGTATGGACGTAGTTGAGGAAGGGTTTGGAGAACTCAGACCACCAGAAAGGAATAGGGGACCACCAGGGATGGGCCTGTCAGCCTAGAAGTACTCCGGCGCGCCTGTTGCAAGTTATCTCAAAGAACAATAAAAATATCAGTTTGAAAGTGTTTTCAATCGATCCCTGGAGTCGAGATACATTTTTTTTTTTTTTTTTTTTTCTTTTTTAAATAATTTGCTTTTCTGTTGATTTAAATTTGTTTTCTATTTTAATTTTAAGATTTTATTTATAATAAAGGATATTTATATTATTTATTAATTATATATTATATTATTATAATTATATATTATTTAATTAGTTATTTATTTTTATTTAATTGGCATGTATAAATGTTGTTATTTTGTAATTCATTCACATAATATAATGCGTAAATAATATTTTAATAACCATTGTTGTAAATATTGCTATAAGAGTTAAAATTTACTAACATTAGTACTAACTAAATAATTATATAAGCCGAACTCCTTTGCCAAGGGGAAAACCTGTAAAGCAAATAAAATAAATAAATAAATATATATATATATATGTATATATATATATATATATATATATATATATATATATATATATATATATATATATATAAGTTTCCTGTTATATAGCTTAAAATCTTATATTACTTCTCTTTAAGATTTCATTGTATATTTTGCAGAAGAACATAATAAAAATGCTTCTATTCCTTTGCCAATAGCATTAAGGATATAAACGAAAAAGTGCTGAGATGACGCAGTTCCTGCAAGTGGGAGTGAGGCTCGTTAGTTTTAATCAATGAAGCGATGTGAATACTTTTTTAAATGAAGACTTAATCCTCTTACCACGCTGGAAACTGATTAAATCCATTGATTGAGGACTGGGGAAAACTTAATGGCCTTCTCGTAAGGGAATTTAGTTTTTTTTTTTTTTTTGTGGAATTTTTTAATAGTGAAGTGAAAAAAATTTAAATCAAATTAATCAGAAATATTAAAAAAAATTCAATTAATCACAAAAAGTAAGAGTAATTTCTCGATGCTTAAAAAAATTAAGGAGATAATGCATTTTGAATATTTTGACCAGAAAACATTTTTTTGTTAATTCACGATAAATGAATATATGAAACGTTTGCTATTAAAAACTAGCAACCAGATAACTATTGGCAGGAGGATTTTTGAAATAAAGTTTCTTTGAATCGCAATTATAATCTATGAAATTAGAAATTCGCAAGAAAACATTAAGTAAATACTCATTTTACTTTTTAAAATCCTGTTCACCAATATAATAATATAAAATATAAGTATGAATATTCTAGTCGGCACTTCCGGATTGCGTCATGAGGTCAACCTCATAAGCGGGTTTCCTCCCTATGGAGGAGATAGGAACCCCGCTAAAACACTATTATGATCGTTGTGGCATGCTGTGTGGCCTTCTTCAACTAAAAAATAAATATACAAAATTAAAGAAGAGATTAATCAAAACTGTGGACAACATTTAAAATCATAAAGTAGGTAATCAAATCTTTGGTTTATAATGAAAAGTGAGTTACATAGAGAATCGATTTGTTTTGAAACATACTTTTTTAACCCCAGATACCGACGTGACAAGGGGACTCTCCCAGTAGCTCTACACGGAGAAATTCCCTACCCCCCTAATAGTTCTATAAAAAGAAAAAGTCCGACTCGCAGGAACTGCAGCATCTTAGCGCGGTTCCGTTCATGTCCCTAGTGCCATTTGATAAGCTTAGAAAAGAAATAAACTAATTTTTTTTATATATCTCGTGAAAATTGTCAATATCCTCTCGAACATCTCGAATAAAAGTGATATTAAGGCGTCAGGGACACCGACAGTAGCTAACTTTTACACAGAAGCGGAAATTACAGAATCTGGCTCTTATTCTAAAGCAAAGGTCTATAAATCAATACAAAATATGCCTAATAAAGCCTTTCTAGTGGATACAGAAGCATGGGCGTATATCAGGGGGGGGGGGGCTGAGGGGGCTGCAGACCCTCCCGAAATTTTGAATTGATGATAAAAACTTCTCATCATAAAACATATTTTATTTTACGTGTAATAGCGTTTTAGTTGCCTAAAACTATTCCAAGCTCTAAATATTTAGTATTCCATACCCTTGAAATGGTCACAGCCCCCCCTCGAAATTGTTTTTATATACGCCCATGTACAGAAGGATCAAGAAGAAGTACACAAGATTGAGTAGAATAAACTGCCTAATATAGCCTATATAGAATAATATGCCGAATAAAACCTATCTAGTTAATACACAAGGACAAATAAAAGTCTTGACGAATAACAAGTCAAGAAAAAAAACTTTATTTAACAAAATAAAACAAAGTTTAGTTACCCAACTAAAATAGAATAATATACCTAATTAAGTCTATGGAGTAGACACAAATGGACCAAAAACAAGTCTTGTGGAATATTGTTTTTTTTTCTAATTAAATACTTTTTATCAATATTTAGTATATAACATTTGTTGAAAACTATTGATTGCTAATTGATGAATCGGTTTACAACTAAGTAGTCTTTATGAATATTTAGTAAATAACCTATGTTTGGATCTGTGTTTTTGGGGTGCTCTCCGCCTAGGCTTTGTATTTGTGTCGGCAGATAACTGGGGTATATTTACAGCTCTTGAGGATTAACTTTTAGCAGGTAAATTTCCTGCGCACCTTCTGCTTCTACGGGCTTTGAACTGCCATATTCGCTCATAGTATCTAACCGTAGTGAAGTTTATTTTTTGGATTTAGGACTTAATATACATATGTAGACTAAATCATAGCAAGAAGTAATCCTCCGTCGTCGGTTCTTAACTCTGTAGACTCGCTAATGTTATCCAATCTTATATACATCGTATTTAAAATCCACAGCAAAAACACGACATTTCATCAGAATCCCCTGCTGAATAAAACTTATATAGAATAATATGCAAAATAAAGCCTATCTAGTGGATAAAAATAGAGGAAAAAGCCGTTCGTGGTGGTAGAAAATCTTAAAAGTATTTCGCTCAGAAATCTCCGAAATATTGTCACTAATTTTACGTATCCTGTTTTATATCCAAATAGATTTATATTCTATAATCAATAAGAAAAACCTACTAACAATAAAAAACTATGGGTAACAGATGAAAATAGGGAATACCAAGAATAATTCTAAAGAACGAAATCAACACCAGTACTGTAATCTAGATATTCATACGGCATCTTCGAATTCTAACAAACAAAATATTGATTCTAATTACACGTATCCAGTTTTATTGACAAATACATTTGACTACTATAAGCAATTAAAAACACTAGGGAATATGCCAAAGAACTCGGAGTAGGAGCCTCGAAAGTTTCAAGACATTTGAAGGAAATCGACAAATCCAAAACTGACATTTTATACGGTACAGCCTGATATATTTTTAACAATGAATTGCTTTTCTTATTTTAATTAATCTGTTTTATTGTCAAATACATTATCCTACTATAAACAATGAAAACAACAAGGAATAAAAACAAACAAGAAGAACCGTTCGAATTAACGAAATCAATTACTTCAAAGTTTAAGCACTTATTTCTCCGATTGACATAGCCTAATCAAAAATTGTTTCAGAATCTTTTTTGTACAACATTTAGTAAGCTTTCGCATGGTAACCCTCCGTTTACCAATATTCCTAACCGTCTTCGAGATATCAGGGAATGTATACGAAGTTCCCAAAACATTTCATGTCTGTTAATAAAATATTTTATTCTAATCCTTCCTTAGCTCCAAACGTAACCAAAATTTTAACATATTAGTGTTAAAGAAATTCAAACATGCAGAAAATGTTTCAACTGAATCCCATAATTTTAAGTATCAAAATCAAAGACAAAAAGAACAGTTCGAATAAGCGAAATCAATTACTTTAAAGATTTAAGCACTTATTTCTCCGATTGACATCGCCTAATCAAAACTT
The DNA here is from genome assembly GCA_946811695.1 of Gonocerus acuteangulatus. Lineage (NCBI taxonomy): Eukaryota > Metazoa > Arthropoda > Insecta > Hemiptera > Coreidae > Gonocerus > Gonocerus acuteangulatus. The sequence continues at coordinate 107,248,705 of OX328123.1, read as the reverse complement.
TTATTAGAATCTTTTTTGTAGAGCATTTAGTAAGCTTTCCAATGGTATTCTTCCGTTTCCCAATATTCTTAACCTTTTTCGAGATATTAGGGAAAGTATACAAAGTTACCAAAACTTTTTTATGTCTGTTAATAAAATATTTTATTCTAACCCTTCCTTAACTCCAAACGCAACCAAAATTTCAACATATTAGTTTTAATGAAAGTAGAAGATGCAGTAAATGTTTCAACTGAATCCCATGATTCTAAGTACCCAAACCAAAAACGGCATTCAAAAATTATTATTTCAGTTTTCTCGAAAACGGTTAAAGCTATCGCCTTGAAAATGGTTTCATTCGTTTTCCTAGCCCAAGTAGCCTATAAAACGAGTACTTACAAGCTTATAAACTCAAAAACGTAAGCGTTACGATTTTTTTTGCGCGAATTTCGCCCCAAACGCCATCTTCCATTGGGCGGATTTTGCTGGGTAACGAACTTGACCTTTCAAATTGGACGACAGATTTTTGTACCAAATTTCATCAAAATCGGACCATCAGGGAAGCCAGAAATGAGCGAACAGACAAATATATATATATATATATATATATATATATATATATATATATACAAATTTGAACCACCGTTATTTTCGGTCTCTAGGGGTTCTGAAACGCGAAATTTTCTTGTCGGCACTTCCGGATTGTTTCATTGTATCAACCTTATAAGCGGGGTTCCTCCCTATGGGGGAGGGAGGAACCGCGCTAAAAACATAACACAATACAAAACTAGCAAAACGCATTTTAACTGTCAAATTAATTTATTAAAAAATACAACGAATTAAAACTGCTGATAAAATGTCAGTTTTCTATTTCTATTTTATTTTATTATTTCTTTTTAAGATTTCGTTCAATATTTTTCACGAGAGACAAAAAAGTGTGATGATAAGAACGGGAACGCCAAAATACGATGCAGTTCCTGTAAATATTTTTATTTTGGCTCACCAGAATATATATATATATATATATATATATATATATATATATATATATTTTATTTTTTTATTAATACTTGTTTGATAGAAAAGATGAAAAATAAATAAGCTTGAATGAAACAACTACTCCATATATTTCTTGATTGCAAAAAGTTGAATCCAATTAAATTAATAATTTTAAACTCACGGTGTATGATTATTTTTTTAACGGTGTTTCAACAATTAGGCTATTTTAGCCTCTATCTACAGGTTGCTTCCTTTTAGTTCCGGTTCCTCCATCCCTCCATAGGGAGGAATCCCGCTTTTTATAATGCCAACGGTCGGTCACATATTCAGGTTTAAATTTTAGTTTCTTTTTTTTTTTTTTTTTTTTTTTTTTTTTTTTTTTTTTTTTTTTAATTTAATTAAACTCTCATGAAGTAGCATTATATAATGTTGAACATTAAAAATTCATTGTCCTTCCATTATGGCATGGAAATATTTTAGTAACAGTATGGTGTTTATAGAAAGGCTCAATTATTACATTTAAATATTAAGAAAATCCTGGCAAAATTAGCCAGGATTATTATTATTTCATCTGCTCGGTAAAGATGAGGAAATTAATAAATTTCAGCTAATAATTCCACCCTCCATTTGTGCAATAAAGATAGAAGATTACTAGAGAACAATCAGCTTATTTATTAACTCTTTCCATTCCTTTCAATATTTCAAGGTTTGTGAAGTATTCGAGAATCAGGATGACTGTCTACAATATGAATTAACCCCTGGAAGAGTATTTTTCACATTTCTTTGAGTCAAGAAATTTTAGGAATCCTTCAAAATACTTCTTATTAGATTTTGAAAGATTCGCAGTTGTCAAATAAAATTAAATCTCTGTGAGACGCAATTACACAGTAATCGGAAAATGCCAATCAGTAAAAATTGCACTTCCAACTAAAAAATAAAAATTAATTTCGTTTCGAGCCTTCTGCTCAAATTCAGGAACATAAATATGCTTTAGGTTCACCCAATAAACCTATGTTGTAACTGTATAACATACAGTCTTCTTTTTCGTAAATGGCCACCGCGCATGCGCGAAAGCCAGCGACACTTTTTTTAAAGCTTTTTGTAATTTTTTTTTTCAGTTTAGTCATCGCTAAAACATATTTATGCTAAGAAAGTCATAACAGGCCTTCAAGGCTCAGAAGGGCAGTTAATGAACAGGTACCTGATTCTTGAGTGTAGTCAGAACTATGCTCCGGTCGCTTGATTTTCCTCTTTAAAGGTTCCCATAAACACTTTCAGAACCGATAGCTTCGAAAAAAAAAATTCTATCGGGGCCCAAGTCTTCCTTTTGTTTAGTTATTTTGGCAAACATAAAAAAAAGCGAAGAAACTTTTGAAATGAAGTAATTTTAGTGGATTAATTACAATTTAGTTAGACGCCAAGACAGAGTGACCGCTGAAGGAATTTGTTCTGGCGGATTCAGTGCCATACGATACCAGACCCGCAAACCTAACAGAGAATAACGTAATGAGATCCCAAGCAGAATACGAAGGGTATAGGTCAAGGCCTGGAGGAGTAGGGACAGAAATAAAGGCCGAATTGAACCCCTAAGCTAACATGTTGCTGAGATTCTTAAGGTCTACGGATCTGTTTAGTAAAGTAAAATTAACACAATTAAAAACCAAAAAAGCAAATATTAAAACATGATGCATTTTAATTAACCTTACTTTTCGTTGCCTTGATTTTATTATTCTTAAGAATCTTTTATTTATAGACTGCAGCTAGAATATAAACAAACACTGACACTAAACTATAAAAACTCATTTGAAGATTTCTGCTATAACCAGTGGTTTCATTCTTAATACAGACCACTGTTTATGGGAATAAGGGGATTAAATGTTTGATCACAAAGATGGTTCATTGAACCATTCAAGTCCCATCTAAAAAGAGTAAAATCACCTTAGAAGCGACACGCATATAAATAATAAAAATAAATTAGCTAAATATTTTATTTTTATTGATTCTTTATATTGTTAGGAATGTGCTTAGTTTACATAATTCCAGCGGGACGGATAAATGTAAAAATTATTTCATTCTACTTCAAAAAGTAACAGTAAATAGGCAAATGATAAAGGTTTCAGCGCCATTAAGCTTAACTCCCATTTTCCAAATTCTTTTTGTGTCTGAATGGGCAATTCCAATCGAAACGTTACTAATCCACCTTTTAAAGGAACATTTTTACACCTCAAAAAGAATTATTCAAATGGAACAAATGATGCCCTCCCCGAAAGAATAGAATTGCTAAATCTATTCTCTAGAGGAATATATCGAGCGAGCTGTAGCTTGTTCGATCGCTTTTTGAGGAGCGAACATTTAGACAGATTAGATTCATGAGTGATGGTGGGGAGATGGCTCATTATGGATACCATGATGGATTTATATCCCCAATCAAGGGAAACATTTCAGTGCATGCAAACATTAACAAGTTTTATTTCCTTGAAAATTAAATAGGTTTCCAGTTTCAATATGCCGCCAGTCTTAATGACTTTCTCACTGACACGTTTTAACGGTCCTGGTAATTACCCGTTGCGTTAGTTGAGAACTTCCTGACATAATGGATTTTTAGGAAATGTTAAAGTCTATATTAGTAAAACGAATTTTCAAACTCATTGTATTTATTGGCTCAGGGAAGAACTAGGTTGTAAAGGATTCTTAATAAAAATGCATGGTTGTAAAGTTGAGGCAAAACAGAATTATCTCGATATCTGGTAAAAAATTTCTTTCATGGAAAATTTTAAATTGAGTAATGTTTCTTAGTTTCAAGTGGCTAACATTTTATGTCCTTGGTAGGCCACAATCGTTTCTTAATGGCATTAAGGATTTTTCCTTATAACACCTTTTAAAATGGTTGTTAACTTTAACCTAAGGTACGGATCCCTCCGACTCCCTGGAGTATCAGAATAAGCCCCTTCCGTGGTACCTGGAGATAGGGGAACCGTAGGAGAGATCGTTTTCCAGGTCAGCGACCACAAAGTATTTGATTCAATTATTTCTAAGGAATCTGTTTTAGCCCTCTCTCTTGATATCAAAAAAGCTTATGATAAAGTTTGGCACCGGCTATTAATAAGCTAGTTAAACTACGAGTATGGAATATTCGTGGAACTTTCTTCAGTTTTGTAAGAAAATTTCCTCTGACTGAACTCATAAATAAAATTATAATTCTTGACGGAACTATGGTGACAGGCAATCCCGACTAACATGGAGATTCATGGTCCTCTTTGTTATATACTTAAAATATAACGAAGATCGGCAGATATCGTGTGTTTATATATATATATATATATATATATATATATATATATATATATATATATATATCAATCATATCGTGCAAATTATTTCTGAGATCGTTCCATACAGCCTTGTTCCCTTGTAGTTGTGAGGAGTCTATTTAAAGGGTGATTAAAAGGAACACTTTTAGATTAGTATTTAGCGGTGACCAATCTGGCCTTCAACACCTTTATCAGCTGTCTGAATTAATCGAGTGGGCTAAAAGCCGGGAAGAGATAAGACCTACTAGAGAGATTGCTTTTCATTTGCTCCATCCACTTCTAGTTCCACTTAGGCAGTGGTTCGTGTCCAAGGTTGGCTCTTTCATTAAATCCAGCTACTCTCTTGGAGATTCCTAACGATAGATGTTAATGCTATTAGGGATTTTATATTTATTTTTTATTTATTATTGAATACAAGTCGGTAGTCCAGAAGTGACCTGGTATAGGCTCGGTACACCGTAAGCATAGACCATTTGCCAGCACCCCAATTCGCGTTACTCAGATTCTTTAGTATGTTCAAGAATTTCTTGAATTTACTATAGAGCCTTTTCAAATGGGGAAGCCATGCTAGTTTTGTGCCAAACATTAGTCCGAGATATGTAATTGTGTTTGTAAACGGTAAAATAGAATTATTCAAATGCATATTAAAGCTCACCATTCTCCTCTTCTTTGCAAATAAGATACAATTTGAATTTTCGGAGAATCTGAATCCTGTAATTAAACAATAGTTTGTAAGTATGTATGTAGTCATCAGCCTATTGGCAACAATTTTTTGATTAAAGGGTTTAGTGCAGAATACTCTTCCTTGAGGCACTCCGTGCTCCTCAAGAAATTTGTCTGATAGAATTGCACCAAATCTCACTTGGAATAGACAATTAGATAAACAATTTACGATATAATCCATATTATACCTATTCCGGACAATAGCAATTTATCAGAAAATCATCTGACATGATTATTTCATTATTAATTTTTCTTTGAGTACCAAAACGTTTATCTCGTTTTAAGCCGAAAAGAGTTAAGCCTGGAGTTGTTGCTTTTGATAATGTTATTTCTACATTACTACTAATAGTTAAGCTCTAAAATCATTAATAGTTAAGCTCTAAAATCATTCAATAAAAAAAAAAGAAAAAAAAAAAAAAGAAAAAAGAAAAACCTTCATTTTTACGCCTGAGACAATTTAGCAGGCATTTTTCTAATAGGAAAACTTTTTTTTTTCTTTCTTTTTTTTTTTGTCGCGGGCTTCAATGCATACAAATTTGTGGAGCCAGAGTCTCACCTCTTGCATGGTAACCCTTCAAACACCCTGAGCGCGTAAATTAATTTGATTCCTGAGTTATGTTTACACATGGCACCTACTACATTACTTCATTAATACAAAAAACTTCATATTTTCGCCTTTTGATCTGACGCAGGAACAGGATACAGTCTCTTCAGTGGTAGAATGCGCTCCTTGCGGCGGCCTTGCGAACCTACGCCTGGCGGGCTATTCTATTGAAATTTATTACAAAGTAAACCCCCCTTTCCGATAGACCGATTTAGATCATTTTTACAAAACGTCTTTCTCATGAGTTACCCACCGCTTTTCGTTACAATACAGCAAAAATTACGACCGATATGAGTATATTTGTAATTTGGATCCGGAGTAACCCCCCCCCCCCTCCTAATGAAACGATTTTGTTTATTTTCACAACACATATTTACCTGTAGATTACCACTACAAATACCGAGTTTCGTCAAAATATAACAAAAATCACGGCTGGTAGTGGCGAATTGGTATTGTAGGTCTGGAGTAACCCCCCCCCCCTCCTAACGAACCGATTTAGTTTATTTTTATATCTCACTTTTCTCTCTAGATTACCACTACGAATACCAAGTTTCTTTTAAATGTAACAAATATTACGGCTGGGATGGTCAAATTACTATTTTGGAGTAACCCCCCCCCCATTCCGGTGGACCGATTTTGGTGGTTAACGAACTCGTTCAATCGTTGGCTAATTGAATACAATATACTAAGTTTTGTGAAGAAAAAACAAAAACTCTGGCCGCTATCGTGTTAACACACACACACACACACACACACACACACACACACACACACACACACACACACACACACACACACACATATATATATATATATATATATATATATATGAATTTTAACTAGGGTCATTTTCAGTGTCTACTAGGTAGGATCGGTAAAGATTTGAAGAAAACCGACCCACACCAGACATAAACACTGTAACGACGTCCGACTTAACTAAAACCTTACGAACTAATATAATGTCTGAATGGGAGGAAAATTGGTTGAAAAGTAATTGAAAATTAAGAGAAATGAAAAACACGACCAATGCCTGGGTAAAAGAACAATTCTCTCGTAGAGACGAAGTAATTTTATCCAGGCTTCGGATAGGACACACCCTACTGACCCATTCGTACTTACTAGACAAAACAGAAAGACCCGTTTGTCGACAGCGCATCAGAACTCTGTCAAACATATACTGACAGATTGCAGACAACACAGCAACTTGACAATTCCTTACGACTTACATGACTTACTGACAGAGGGTAGTCATTGCAGCGACATACTTCTTGCACATCTCAAATCAACGCTCTTTTATTCGAAGATATAACTATATGTATTCTTCAATCGAAGTGATTTATTATCCTTTTTTTCCATTTGTTTTTATTCTATATAAACATTGTTGTTACATTATATTTTTTTTTCTTACAATTTGTCTAATACATTAGCGGACTTTGATTCTGCTGTCCATATGAGTTTATCGTTAGTCACGGAACTCATAATTTATAAAACAAATAAATAAACAACGGTATGAGAGGAAAAATTATACAAGGAACAATTATGGCCTCCGGACTCGGAACGCCGCGATCTTATTTCATATTTATGGTGTAAGAAGATCTAAGCCACTCTTAACATCTCGTCAAGCACGATAATTAGTGGTTATAAGGTTGTAATAAATTTATATGAACGTCAAGCAACCGAAATAACAGATCTGTAAGGATAATTTTTCATTTGCACTAATGGCAATATTTTGTGTGGAACAAATAGAAAATTACAAGTTCGGAAGTTCACCACTAGAAGTAATTAGTTCTGTTTAACCTGTGTATGACGCGAACAGAATGCAATCTAGAGGTAGTTTTCCGTGTTTCTATGAAAACCCTTCTAGCACCAACGGGCCTATTCTTGGACGCCAGTTTAACCAGTTCTACCGTAATGGCTCCTTTCATCTTCACAGGCATCTATTCCTCATGAACTCAACTCAAATAAAACAGTCAATTTCATTTTGCAAAGCATTTACAAATGATAGGTCAAAATAGCCAGCCTGGAGCATGTAAAGAACTCATTATCCCTCCCTTTAATTAAAAAGTAAATGCACATAGTACTTTATTTTCTACTGACCTGTAAAAAACCAATCAGGATTGCTACACAAAATAGTTTAAAACATTAAGTTATAAAACGATTCGAACCTGTTTTGGTACATCATCAGGCATCAAGAATGTAAAATAAAAATCGAATTGGCTATTTACCCAATGTAACACTAAAAACTCATGGTAAAAGCTCATGGTAGCCGCCTCCGTGATGTTCAGACGAGTCTTCTTGCTGAGTCTCACCATTCATCTTACTCTGAGAGACAGGTTTTATGGCTATTCCTAATATTTTACTACCCCAAACCCAATCTATATATGTATATAAAAATCACGTGTCTGTCTGTTTGTTCCTTATACAAATCCACACCGTTTGACCGATTTTGACCAAACTTGGAACACTGGTAGGTCTTGATGCGGGAAGTCTCGTAGGCTAAGTCAAAAACGTCTACCAGTTGTCTGTATGTATGTTTGTTCCTTATACAAATCCACACCCTTCGTCCGATTTTGACCAAACTTGGCACACAGGTCGGTCGTGATACGGGGAGTGTCATATGCTAGGACAAAAACGTTTACCAGCTGTCTGTCTGTATGTTTGTTCCTTATACAAATCCACACCGTGTGACCAAACGTGGCACACATATAGATATTGATACGATGAATGTCATAGGCTAGATCAAAAACGTCTACCACCTGTCTGTCTGTACGATTGTTCCCTATACAAATCCACACCGTATGACCGATTTTGACAAAACGTGTCAAACAGGTAGGTCTTGACACGGGGAGAGTCATAGGCTAGGTTAAAATCGTCTATGACTCACAGTTCGGAGATCCCAAATAGTGAACACATTTGCGTTATTAGATTTTAATATTAATTATTTGGTTTCTAATTAATTTTTGCTTTTATAGATGCAGAAGTAGGTGTAGCATAGTTCGCCGGGTAACAACTTGCGTTGGCAGTGTCTGGCTTAAATCAGCAAGTAAGTTCTTTGCTAATTTTCTCTCGTGGGGAATAATTATTTGCTTTCATCTTCTTCCGGTACTTTGTAAAAGAAATTATTTTTTCAAGTAAGGAAATACTCTACGTTATGATTGGTTACAAGGTCATAAAGTACCTCAAGTAGTTATCATTTATAGTTGCCAAATAAATTAAAATAATTTAGGAACATTCTAAATTAATAATTTTAATTTTTTAATGTTATGGTTACTAAATATTGAATTTTTTGAGACCTATTGGTTATTTTTGATATTTATTCTTTGGAATTTATATTCAAAATAAAATGTTACAACATTAAAGTATTCAACTTGACGGTACTTTTGCACCTGAGGAAGGCACATTATGTGCCGAAAGGCTTTTTATATATATTATTTATAAAATTTGTTGTCTGACATTATTCCTTTCAAATATCGAAACAAATGATATCTGCGTTTTCGATCTCATGCATTTTTACCGAGGATACCAGAGAAATTCTAATGTAATTTTGTTATTACGTTTGTGTGTTTTAAGAAACATTTTCTGGATATGTTAAAAGAGGGAAAACTTTCTGGAAATATGAATGCTATGCGCCAATCTGATACCGGTACAGGCGTTTAATTTTAGATTTGCAATATCTAAATTTTATACTTTTAAAACTCACTCATCACATACATCTAAATACTTACCATTTATTAAAATTGCCAATCTGGTTCCATATCCACTATAGTCTTTTTGGGGACAATAATACTAAATTAAATACACACTATAGGATAGCAACCATTCTAAAACTTTAGTTTTGACGTGGCTTTTGTGGCACTACGTTCACCTTCCAATAGTTAGGCTTTATTAACCCTTTCCTTACTAATGACTTCTGTAGAAGTCGAAGTTTGCCGTGCCCCTGGAACGAAGGACTTGTACAGCAGTCGAGAGCTGCCGTGCTCCTGGAACGAAGGACTTGTACAGCAGTCCGACCCTTCTCTCTCGCTTAACAGCTCCCTACGGCTAACTTTTCCAGGAGTTTGACCTTGGGGCTATTAAGCAAGGATTTAGAGAAGCTTTAGCTATTTCTTTTACCACTGGTTGCCGGAAAAATTAACTATTTGTGTCGAGAGAGCTACGTATTACATTACATGAGTCGGGATCGTAAAAATTAACATCGCCAGTGTTAGATCCAACTCTATTCCAATCGGAAAGGGTGATGTATATTTCTTGTTTTTAATAAAAAAGAGGATATTTATTTATTTAGCTTCTTTGATTAATACCTATATCATAAAAAAATAATATTTTTCGTACTAAAAAGTATAGACTATAAAAAATATTTATTAGAGCATGTAATTATATAATTCAACCTAAATATTTAGAGCTAAAAGTAAAAGTAAATGATTAGTAAAATGCAGTTTTCCTACGATTAGAAATGTTAAGAGAGGAAATTATATGAACGTTTTTACGCACGTCGAGAGGAGGGCGAGAATAGCTTCGTAACTAGAGCCCGGCCAGGTGGAGAGATCGCCGTACTAAAGGGTCGGTCAGCCCGCACTACCCGTCGTAAGCTAAGGGTAAATTTAACTAGTCTAGATGCCCCTGAAGAGGCATCAGTAGATGTGAACCGGTAGGGAAATTTTGTATAAAATAACTTTTATCCAGAGATGGGCATAATTTTATTTATAAATAAAAATGCGAATTTATTCGTACCCCTTACATTTGTAAATACGAATATAAATAAATTCGTATTCATAAGTGTGATTACGAATTTATTTATATTCACGTATTTGAAATATAAAAATACAAATAAAATTTTATTCGTAAATTTTCGTGTGAGTACGAATAAATTCACAGAAAAAATTGTAAATATTCACAAAAAATGTGAATATTCACAAAAAATCAAGTGATTACAAAAAAATCACATTAAAATATATGAATATAAATTTATTTACATTATAATTTATGAATACAAATTTATTCACAAAAAATCGTTAGTACGAATAAATTCATAAGTTATCTGTGAATTTTTTGGCGAATAAATTTTTATTTACAAATTATAATGTGAATAAATTTGTATTAATATATTTTAATGTGACTTTTTTTGTAAACACTTGATATTTTGTGAATATTTACTTTTTTTCTGTGAATTTATTTGTATTCCCAGGAAAATTTGCGAATAAAATTCTATTTGCATAAAAATAAATTCGTATTCACACTTATGAATACGAATTTATTTATACTCGTATTTACAAATATATGAAGTACGAATAAATTCGTATTTTTATTTATAAATAAAATTATGCCCATCTCTGCTTTTATCTATTAGTGTTTTCACTTTATTGATTGACCATCGGCCTATTTTATAAATATATGAAGTTAAGAAATCACCCCTGAATCAGTCAGGCGATCCACATTACGAATTAGTTATATTCTGATTTATCTTTAGCATCATTTAAATTGTTCCGTCACCTGTCCTTTAAAGGAATCGTTAAGTAAATCCCTTCAAGCATTAAATGTCTTCATCAATGAATTGATATTTACAATATACGTTTATTTCCGTTTGACCTCCTACATAAAAAGGTCACATCCTTTTTGAAGATAATATGTCTGCGTCATCATAGAGTGTTTCCATATGAACACTTAACCCAGGCTGGATTTAAATAAACACATATATAATATCAGAAATTAATGAAAATATCTCAGAGATTCTAAAGACTAAAATTTTTGAAGGGCTAGAAGAGACCATTGAGTCGAGCTTTATTTATTATGCAAATTACATTCACATACTATCTCCACTTTTTCCCTTGGAACTCATTCATAAAGGCATGCATCTGTCACCAATTTTAACGAGCATCTGCCCTCTTCATCTTTAATTTACTTCTTCCTTCAAAATATTAATGAGCAAACATTTTGTTATGCTTCCACTCCCTTACCAAAGCCTGTCCTGAATACTAAACCACGATAATTATACAACGTCTCTTTTATTTATCACCGTTTCCTACATTTTAACCGCTGCCTGAATTCGCTAATTAGTGCTTAGACAAATATTTAACGATTTGTTGGCTGTAGGGCATTTTTGTGCTACATAATGTTGAAATATTAGTGTCGTCTCTTCAAATCATCGACTAGTTTATAAACGTATTGTCCCTGGACTATTTTACTTAGGATGCTTACATTTGGAGTTAAGGGAGTATTCCAAACAACGTATTTAATCAAGCGACATGAAACGTTTTGGGATCTTATACTTGTATTTTTGTAAATATCTTTACGGCTTGACGGTTTGAAAATCGTGGTAATTGAAAGTTGACCATTCAAAAACCTACTAGATTCTTTGCAAAAAAGGTTCTAAATCAGTTTTTGATGGGACGGTGTCAATCAGGAAAATAATGCATAAAACTTCGAAAGAGTTAGTTTTGTTATTTTAAATGGGTCTCTTTTTAAAACACTTTTTAATTGGTTAACAAGGTTGGCTAACAAATTAGGAAAATAAGAAACATTTCCTTCCAGGTGAGAATTCACCCTTCCTGAGATTGGCCACAATATTCTTTAAAACATTCCTGCTTGGTTGTTTTTCCTGGGATATTTCAGCTGCAGTATGATATTTTCCCCGCACTCACCAAGCACCAACACCATATCCACAATTTCTATCCAAGAGTACATTTTAAAAATTCTAAAGACATTTAAGAAAGGAAAGGGTAGGAGTAAGGAACTGCGCGATTGAATCTGATTCAGTTATTATCTCTTAATCATTAAACTTATCAACCATCTCTTATAAATTATATTCTTCCCACACAGGATAAGGTCATGTCAACAAGCAACAATATTCTGCCTAAAGTCCCAATTTTTATTTATTTTCTCTTTTATTTTAAACTAAAGGGAATAGTTTTGTTGAATGTTGAACACACTATCAAAAGCTGAACTACTCCTACCCCAATAAAAATACTTCTGGAATAAATTAAAGTGTCTTTTTTAAGGAAATTCAGCTGAAAAATACCTGCAAATAAAAACTTATAGAGAACTACCTGACACATAAAAACTCTGTGTGCACAAATCTTCCTTGTTTTTTTAGTACTTTCAAAAAGTATAATGTAACATACGGGTAAAGAGGAGCCCTTACTTTTAAAAGTGTATTGAATCCTTTAGAAGGGTTATTACCTTCTTTCTAATGGCACTGTTTTATAGATCTCAACGAGGACTACAACTTTGCTGATTTCAAAAATTTTAATACCTCTAGCCGTTTATGAAATATTTGTCTTGTGGCCCGCTTATCTAGGCCACCCTCTGGACATATATGTACCACAATGCAGACGACAGAGCTTACTTATACAGCTCCTGCGGACTTTTCCTTGTTTATATTGAACTATTAACAATATTCCTATCACCCTCCGTAAATAATTTCATCATTGCAACATGCTACCTCATTCACTTCTAACTCCAGTACTCAACAATCCAATTTGTGTTGATTCAACCGAGTATATTTATTTGTTATTCGTATATATATATATATATATATATATATATATATATATATATATATATATATATATATATATATATATCTGTAACCGTTTTCAATAAAGGTGAATAGAACTATGAAGTTTTTCAAACTAATTTTCAGTATGGGTATTTAGAAATGATCGATGAATGAGTTAAAACTTTTTCCAGATCTCTATTTTTTTTTATTCTGTATACACTAGCTCTACCCATGTTAGTCATTGGCAGTCAATGTTCAACTGTTAATTCATCATGGCAGAATTTACAGGTGGGAGGGTAAAGTCCTTTTAGATGGTAAGAGTGTGTTATTTTGGTATGGCCAATTCGTATTCTTGCCAATACCACTTCCTCCCTTCTGGTGAATCTTTCAGAGGTTTTCCAAACATTTCTTTTATGTTTTTTTAGTTTGGTTCCTGTTTTCAACCATTCTTTTTTCCACAATTTTATCATTTGTTTTTTATATTTTTTTTCAAATCCAGTCCGCATACTTTTTCTATTTTTATGTTAGTAATTTGTGATGTTCTAGCTTCATTTGCTTCTTCATCCGCTTTCTCATTGAGTTCTATCCCCATATGTGAAGGAACCCATAAAAGAGCGATTTCTTTATTTTGTGCAGCTGGAGTTTTCCAAATTTCTGCAATGATAGGATGGCTCTTCTTTAGTGTCGGTAATGCCCTCATCACGCTGAGTCCGTTACGATCAGGTGCTTGTTGTTTTCTTGGAACCTGATGTCTCCCATGGCCTGCCAAATCGCAAAAGATTCTCCCGTGAATATACTATTAGCTTCATGCATGTTATACTTCTTGGAGGAGTTGTCTCTTAAAAAGGCACATCCTATTTTTGAATATGTTCCAAAAAATAGTTTCATAAATGATTTTGTTTGTGTTTGATTTTTTGTGTTCAGTTAAGGTGAAGTCGAGGACTAGTTTTTTTTATTTTTCCAGAACGGCGTGTCTTCAGGTGGAAATGCGAAAATTTCGGGTATATTTAAGTCGAATTTATCCACTATTAACTTAATTCGATGTTTAAAATTGTTGGAATCCTCTGTTGTCCAAGGATGTTGTTCTCCTGATCTGTAGCGTTCAGAGAATCATGCACCTCTCCAAGTGATACATGATAAGACAATGCAAGGTAAACTCGTCTTATTGCTAAAGGCGGTTCTCCACTTTCAGCTAATATCCTGGACTACAGGAGACGTAGGAAAGGCACCTATGCAAATCCTTAAGCAGGAATTATGGATCACATCGAGGATCTTCAGAGTTGTAGGGCTGTCAGAGGCATACACTATCGAGCCGTAGTCCAATTTTTATCTGGTCAATGCTCGATATAAGTGCAGTAATGTTCCTCTATCTGATCCCCAGTTTGAATTTCCTAATAATTCTAGAAGACTTTGTCTTTTACTGCAAGTCGTTTTTAAATATTTCAGATGGGGTATCCAAGTTAGTTTTTTTCATCTAAAAACATGCCCAGGTATTTCTACGTTTCTTCGAATTTCACGTTCGTATGCAGAATTAAAACAAGCCTCAATAAAAATTTTTCAGATTTTTCTTCCAAGATTGTCCGCTTGGTAGCGGAAACACCTAGATTATCGATACCTAACGGATAGTGGGCTAGAACGCAATTAATTTGTTGATTTTTGACGACCTGACTTAAAGCATTGTGAATATTGTCTTGAATTTAATGGGTCTTCAAAGAAAATACAAATAAAATCATATAAAGTCTAGTTTATCCAATCGTTTAGACTAGAAGCCGATAAAAGCTTCAAGTTTTAGATTTTGAAAGTCTTGCTACTAACCAGCAAAGCATTGCCGAGCTGGTTGGGACTAATCTTTTTAATTAATCTATCCTAGACAGAGAAGTGAGCGGAACTAGGGAAGGGGGGAGTGGAATCGATTGACCCAGGCTCCGAGAACTTTTAGAAAACGCAAAACTGGGCTTTTGTGAGTTCAGAATGTTCCAATTAAAACAGGAATGTTTATTCTTCGTGTCAATCCTTTGTGAAGTCACATTCTCTACATGCGTATACTTGAAGGGTTACCAGATATTTTACACTTGGAAACCATATATAAATTCAAGCGTTTTATTAACTACAATGTAAATTCAGCAACATTTAACAACGTTTTAGCAAAAACAATTACATTAACATCTGTTCTGAAAGTTTTAAATAGGAACTATTTTAGTTTCTTGAATATATACCAGTAATCCCCTGACTCGCTGTTTTCCTACTTAACAAAGCTATAACCACTATAATAACTATAATTTAGCAACGAGAGTGAATATAATACATTCATTATTGATCCTAACTATGTACACTCGTTATAATCAAATTAAAAGATAAAACAAACATAAAATAGTTTAATGGTTCCTAATACATTTGGGTTTGGTTGGGTTAGGGCTTTAAGGGCAGGAAACGTCTATTTCATCACCGCCCTCAAGTAAAATGTTAGAAAGTCGTCTATAGTGAAATCTTCTTTAGTATAATACTGTTTGAAAGGGTTTGCAATATTTATTTAGGGTAATGTTGGAATTCCAATATAGACAACGTTTCGAGTAAGAAAAAATTTCATCGTATATGAAAACAATATATATATATATATATATATATATATATATATATATATATATATATATATACATCATTCGTCCTTACATGAGAGCATGTGTTATTTTTATAATGGTATTCTATTATTTTTTATTTTTATTTTTTTTGTATATGTATATCTGTTTTAATATCTGTATTTTTTTAAATATATTTTCATATAAGTATGTAATAAATTTGGTATTACTTCCTTGAGGAGTTATTGTTTCTACACTTTTCCAAAAGAGATGTTCTTTCTCATTTCTTTCATTAAAATTAAATAAATCATTTTTTTTCAGTACACAGTAAAAATACTATTTCGAAATATGAATTATATATATATATATATATATATATCAGGGACCGAAAATAACTATTAATTTTTAGTTCAATTGAGTTTCACTTTTCTTTTAATTTTTATTATTGGGAAATAAAAAAAAAAAGATTTCATCATAAATTATATCTTTTGTTATTTTTTTTAAACAGTTTTCTAATAATTTTGATTTAAAAAACGAAAATAAAAATTATTTGAATATTATTATTCCAAAATCTTTTTGTATGAAATTTTGAAATTCTTTTATATTATTCCAACTTTTAAACATTATTTAAAATATAAAAAAAAACAATATTAGTGCCATAATGAATATGGCACTAATATTTGATTCACTGACATAAACAAATATCTTCAAATAAACAAAAGGTTCCAAATCAAGTATTGCTTAATTTATTCTGATTAATTGTAGATCTCGTGATAAGTGATTAATAAAACTTTAATTATTAAATGAATGAAGCATGATAATGATGCATATCATTATTTCTTAAACTACCTACATTAAAACTATATACATGAATTTACTCTCACAATACAAAATCGTTTTTTTTTTTTTTTTGTTTTAAAATTTAGAGTTAAACTAGAATTTTTTTTTCAAAAAATTTAATATTAAAAATTTTCCCAACACTTTTTACAGAAAAAAATAATAGCTACTTGTAATTAAAACATAAAAGAAAGAACAATGAAGCACAGAAACAAACATATGAACTATTTATAAAGATTAAATTAATTACAATTATATAATTACGAGAGCTATCCAGTCGTCGTTACCCGTCCCTGAAAACACCGTGCGGTTGACCAACTCCTCCAGAGCCTTCAGCAACGTTTGATTGACCCATTCCTTCGTTAGCGGCAGTTGAGGTGAAGGGCACGGCTTCACTTCCAGCCATGTCCAGTTTTCCTTCACGGTTTTCTCCACTTCTGTTACCATTGGAAGCAACCTGTAGGTCGGCGTCCATACTGTGCAACCTTCGGGTACCCTTAATTTCCCGCTGCCCTCCAGCTGTCTGTCCTCCGTCCTGGTTCCGCCGAGTCTGTGGCACAGGATTTGTACCGGGGAGATGACGGGCACGCTGAAATACCACACTTCGTTGTATCTGTCCCAGGTCCACCATGGCTCCCAGTGCTGGACTGTAGATGTCCACGTGCAGTCCCTTCTGAGTGGCTGGCCGATAAAGGCCTCCATTACACAGGACGGAAAACCCCTCCTAAGGACTGGTACAGTTGCCGGACAAATGCGGAGGTTGGTCGAGACACATCGGGCCCAGTCCGTCTCGCTGAGGTGTGCGAAATTTTGGTTGTCCGACCTGACTAACAAGTACTCGGCATCGATCTTCGCTGCCACGATGAGACCAGAATCTGCATGCCGTAGGGGCCGACTTGTGACTCGATAGGCTGTCATCTGATCGCCTCCATGATTCAACGGGAGGTCCACAACTGCTATAAGGCCTTCCTGACTCACGGCCAACCGGGCTCTCGAGGCTTTATAGTATAATCCGATCGTCTGCGAACCATCTGAAAGAAAACTTAATCCTACAGGTAAGGCAGCTGACACTTCTAGCAACAATCCCTGTAGCTCTGAGGGAGCCACAAGGCTTCTAGATAGCTTCCCCTCCTCCGCTGACTCTAGTCCCTGAGTCAGGCCTTCCAACCTTCCAACCAAATCAATGAAGCCCAGTTCTAAGGCATGGAGTTTCGACGAAATTTCGTTGACCCGACCAACGAACAAATTTCTTCTTATCTCACTTCCCACGTCCCTACTCACATTGTCCACGCGTTCCCACCCGTCTTTCAACAAGCCCACTACATTTTTAGTCAAACGCTGGACGTTATCCTGCTCTTGTTGGGCGCGTAACATTAATCGGCGGGACAAGGTCACCTGTTCCTCTACAACATGTAGGGAAGCGTCTTGGGTCCTGTGCATCCCGGTTAGAC
Source organism: Gonocerus acuteangulatus (assembly GCA_946811695.1). Taxonomy (NCBI): domain Eukaryota; kingdom Metazoa; phylum Arthropoda; class Insecta; order Hemiptera; family Coreidae; genus Gonocerus; species Gonocerus acuteangulatus. The sequence continues at coordinate 107,230,733 of OX328123.1, read as the reverse complement.
TTTTCTCTAACTCCTCCAAGTCATCCGCATCAGGGTTCCCAAAGAGGAATTTAATGATCTTCCCCCCCGCGTTGACGAGTCCCCTCTTTCCTCGAGCGGGTGGAGCCAGGGACCTCAGGCGATCCATCCAGTCTTCTGCTCGGTCTATGAGTCTTGCCGTCCTGGCAAGCTCGTCCTCCAGGTAACGCACTCGGGGTAGCGCTATGCTAAGCTTCGCCAACTGTGCCTGCGTATCCCAGAGGCCTTGGTATAGGTTCTTCTGGCCGGCCTCTAATTTCGTCAGGCTCACGCCCACCATTAGACGCCAATATTCTCCGGTGATGATGGCGTCCGCTTCTCGGAGGAATATCACAGCCCCTCATTGCTGGGCTCCTTTCTTCCCGCCACCAGAGCAGCACCTGCAATCATCAGGGCACCCTTAGCGAAAGCCAGAACTAGCCACCGCGGTGATACCTTCCGCCCACTTGCCCATTTACTTCGGTGGGACTGACCGGCTTCTAAGCTCGTATGGAGAACGCTCCCTCGGGACACTCGCACCCGGATGCGGCGCCCATGTTGACGCTTCGCTAGAGGTCCGCGAATCCTCACTATCCTCGAGCGCCCAAGATACCTCATCAGCCCCCTCGCTCTCTACGTTGCTTCCCTTCCTGGCGGTTGCTTCTGGTGGGGCAAGGTCTCGGTGGATGACTGTTTCATCTCCCACGTCCCCGGATCCCTCTTCCTCTACGTCTTCCTCGGAGTCCAAGGGGCCAGATAAGGTCGAAGAATTGCCTGTCGAAGTCCCTCCCAGACTTGAGGGGCCGACCCTCGGAGACACCCGAAACGACCCTCCCAGCGGGCACCCAGGGTGAGAGCATTCCGCAGCAACTCCTCCGTCAACCGGGCAGCCCTCGTGTGCGACCTCTTCTTCGTCCTCACTTGTATATTGAGGTCCAGGCCAGGTCCACTGCGGTTCGTCTATTTCCTCAGGCACGCTTCTACCCAGCGCGTCCTGGTTGGCTCGCGGTTCCATCTTCACTTCTGGGTCTCCTGGGCCGAAAGCCCGCTTAAGCCTGTTCACATGTACTACGACTACGTTCCCGGTGTTCAACTGGATCCTATTTTTCACCCGCGAAATAACTTGTGTCATCTCATGAGGCCCCGTCCAGGGGCAGTGGAACTTTGGGACGTGACCTACCTTCACCGCCGGTACATGGAGATATACGAGGTCCCCCACTCGGAAGAGTCTGTTCTGCGATTTCGGTTGCAGTACCTAGTTCTCTCCGCCCATGCTTTTTCTGCTCGCTCTCTGGCCTGCTGGTAGGCTTGGCCAAGTTTTTCTTGTAGCCGCTTTATTGGGTTCCGCAGACAATCATCTTCTACATCGACGACCGGTTTTGCTTGCCCACTGGGAGCTTCTAACTCCCGGCCAAACAATAAGTAGTTCGGAGAATATCCCGTCGAAGAATGGGGAATTCCCCGATTGGCCATTACTGCATAGGGTACCCATTTATCCCAATCTCGGCCGTCCTTCCGCACGAAGTGGGCCACCGAATCAGTCAACGTCCTGTGAAGCCTCTCCACCATACCATTACCTTCAGGGTGGTAGGCTGTGGTTTGCAGTTTTTTGATCCCCAAGATCCTATAGACCTCCTTAAACAGCTGCGCCACAAAATTTCGGCCTTGATCTGTCAATACTCTCTGCGGCACCCCATGCCGCGCTACAATGTGCTCTACAAAGGCCTTGGCAGGCTCTTCGGCGGTTTGCTCCCGGATAGGGATGGCTTCGGCATATCTGGTGAAGTTGTCTATCATGGTGAGTAGGAACTTGTTTCCCTTATTGATTTTTCGGGAGGGGCCCAACTATGTCCAACGAAATTTGTTCGAATGGAGACGTCGCCATGAAGGGTTTATCAAGCGGTACCATCAGTCCTGCAGGGGTCTTTCGTTTTGCACACTCCTGACATCTCTCCACAAAGGACCTCACCACTCCCTTCATACCCGGCCAGTAGTAGGAGGAGCTAACCACCGACGCCGTTCGTTCTACCCCTGGATGTCCTGCCCAGGGTGGAGAGTGGCAGGCCTCAATTATCCTCGTTCGTAGTTTAGGCGGTACTATAGCCTTCCAGCTCTCGGAGTCCTGGCAATTGTTGGTTTGGTAGAGAACCCCTTCAGCATCCTTATAAATCTGTTTGCTTTTGCCTACTAGTCCTTGGCACCACGGGTCAGATTCTTGTGCCTCTTTTAGTTCGGACCTAGTCACTCCTCCTTTCCCGGCGTCCACCCACGCTACTCGCCGACTAAGCGCATCTGCATTCTGATGCTTCTTTCCGAGCTTATGTTCGACCTCATAGTCGAATTCGGAGAGCCTCAACGACCACCGGGTTAGGCGGGCAGAAGAATCCTTTATGTTGAGCATCCATTTGAGAGCGGCATGGTCAGTTATCAATTTAAAGCGTCTCCCCAAAAGGTAGCAGCGGAATAACTTAGTCGCCCAGACGACCGCTAGTAACTCCCTCTCTGTAGCGGAGTAGTTGGTCTCGGCCGTGTTGAGCTGTCTGCTGGCGTAGCAGATAGGGCGCTCCTTTCCGTTCCTGACCTGAGACAGCACCGCTCCTAGAGCCACCCCTGAGGCATCCGTACTGAGAAGGAATGGGTCTCGGAAATCAGGGTAGGTCAATACACCTTTTGAGGAAAGAGCGTCCTTTAGCTGTTCAAAAGCTTTTTGCTCCGGTTGGCCTCAGGCGAACTGGATGCGGGGACTGGTCATCGCAGTAAGGGGTCTGGCTTTAGACGCAAAATCAGGGACAAACCGCCTATAGTAGTTTGCCAGCCCTAAGAAGCTCCGTAACTCCCCTGCGTTCTTTGGGCGCGGAAAGGACTTTACAGCCTCAACCTTCATGGGGTCCGGCTTCACTCCTTCATTCGTTAAGATGTGGCCTAAGTAGTTTACCTCGCTTACTGCAAAGTTACACTTCCCCCAGTTGGCTTTCAAATTCGCTGACCTGAGAATTCCGAGGAGCTGCTGAAGCAATCTGATATGACCATCCAGGTCTTCGCTGTAGACTACCGTGTCATCTAGGTATACTAGGCATCCACGCCCTTTTAGCCTTCCCAAAAGACGGTCCATTGTGCGTTGAAAGGTCGCCGGGGTTCCAGAGAGGCCAAACGCCATTTTCTTATACTCAAAATGACCTTCAGTCGTGCTGAAGGCCGTCTTTTCTTGATGTTCCCTGGCTATGGGTATCTGCCAGTAACCGCTTGACAAGTCTAGGGTGCTAAAGTAACGGCTGGAGCCTAGCTGTTCTAATGTCTCCTGTCTAAGTGGCAGAGGATAGGCGTCCGCCCTTGTCACCGCATTGAGTCCTCTAAAGTCCGTGCAAAAGCGGTACTTAATCTCTCCATCTGGCAACTTCTTACGGACCAGTACTACGGGTGCAGACCACGGGCTGTCCGATGGGGCAATGACTCCCTTTTTGAGCATATCTTCTATCTTCTCTTTTACTATTTGCCGTTCGTGAAATGGCACTCTGTAGGGCCGCTTGGCTACCGGTGTGGCCTCCCCGGTCTCGATTCGATGTTGCACCGGCAGGCTACAACCCTCGGTACTTGGTTCCTCGAAGACGTCCCGATATTCCCAGATCACATCGCCGATGGGTACTTTCTCTTCCTGGGACAGGTGCTGGAGCTTCTGGTCAATCTCCTCTCGGGTGAGTCGGCTGTTCGCATTTAACTTATCAGAAACCTCCGTGTGAATGTCTTCGGTCGACACCGAAGTGACGACCGAAGACATTCGGCGTGTCCTGACACGCCACTCCAACAGACTGGTGCTTCTGCACCCGTACTATCTCCCCTGAGGTGTTGATTGCCTTTAGCCATACAGTCCCCTTTTCACACCCCGAGACAACCCTGGCAATCCTTACCTCTGGCTGGTCAAGATAGCCCGGTTCGACCAGCATGACCTGGCCTTCAGCCCCTCGCGCCGCCCTGCCTTTAAATAGCTTCTCCGACATGGGAGGAATGGTCAGTGTACGCCTTGTCCTAATAGGATACGTCGTCTCGGGCCCGATCTGTTTTTCCTGGCGACTGGCGCCCGTCGGCAACTCTTACCGTCGATACCCCGGCCTAACGCGATACTTACTTGGATTGTACCTCTCGGCAAGCGCCTGCGACTTTCGGATAACCTCCTCGATCCATCGCTCATCCTTCTCTCTTTTCTCAATGCACCTCCGTTCTTCTTCTCTCACAGACACTGGGTCAACTATTACCTTCCGGAGTATCTCCTCCCTTCCGGCTGCCACTTCCCCCGTTTCTAGATTGACCGTCACCCGAAGTCTTTTCAGAAGATCCATACCTAAGAGGCTATCGCACCCGATGTCCACATCGGCCACAGTGAGGACGTGCTGAACTCCAACCGCCCCGAGACAGACCTGTACCTCCTGTTCCCCCATTACCTTCAGCGGGTTGCCTGTTATTCCTCGCACTACATCTCGGGCTGGGATAATTGCCGTTCCTCGAATGGGCTGTCGTATCAGCGAGATATCCGCCCCAGTATCCACGAGCATTCGATGTGGTATCCGGTTAATCTCAACCCTTGCATAAAATCCAGCATCCCTTTTTCCTTGTAAGCCCATAAGCCTATTGCCCCTTCTCTCTCTTAATAACGGACCGGAAGTCGGGGCTTTTCCGGTCCGCTCCCTTTTGGGTCAAACCGATTTCTCGGGCCGACGGGGCACCACCGGGCAAAATGTCCTTTCTGTCCACAAGAAAAGCACGTGCTCTGTGTGCTTGTTTGGGGCCGCCTCGATCTATTCTGTTGGAACCCTTCTCTTCTAGGTGTGTCAAGGGCCCGTCTACTCGTTCCGCAGGCTCTGGCAAAGTGTCCCTTCCCACCACATCGATAGCAAATCAGGACCCGAGGGTCGTCACCCTCTGGGGGTGGCTTTTCTTCTGCAGTTAGCGCGCATTCCTCCTGCTCTACAACAAAGAGCCTGGATGAACTTCCCAATTCCACTTCTGCCTCGCTTGCCTTCTGCGCTGCCTCTTCCAGAGAATCCAGCGGATTGAGCCTGAGGAAGGTGCCTACGCTTCCCCGCAGACCCCTCAAGAAGGAGGTCAGAACGACCTTGTCTATTTGCCTGCGTGCCGCGTCCTGTTCCTCCGGCGTACCTTCCTCCATGAGAGCCTTTTGGCCCATTGCCTGGCACTGGTTGGCGTAGGATATCGCTCTTTCGCCGGGTTCCTGGCGCATGTTACTAAGCTGAAGCAGGTACTGCTCCGGCTTGGCCCTGTCCCGGAAGCGTTTTTCAAGCGCTTCCTTTATGGCGGCATAGCCCGTCTCAGGTCGTCTTAAGTCCGCTCGGCTTGCCAAAAAGGCCGTTGCAGCACCCTTTAATCTCATTCGGACTACCAGGGCCTTGTCCCGGTCCTCCCAGTTTCCACTTTGCGCTACTAGCTCTACCCCTTCCAGGAATTCTGCCACCGATACGGTTCCGTCTCCCGTCCATGGGGAAATCATCCCTTGCAGGATGAGATCTTTTCGCAAGGGTCAGGACTCCTCGGGTGGCCTCCTCTCCGGGGTCCCCTCTCGTGGAGAAGCCCGCGCCTCCTCATTTTTACTACAATTTTCGGCTGTCAAGGTCAGCTTAGCGGACTCCTGTCGTAGTGACGCTTCCCTTTCCTCGAAAGCCTGGTTGGCTAACGCCAACTTCTGTACTAACTCCCTTAACTCCCTTTCGCTCATCCCCTCCACCTGGGACTTGTCCATGATTCCCGGTAAGAAACCCTTTCCAACGAGGCGTCACACCTATATCCAATAGACTATCACCTCGAATGTCATATTACTATAATATAAATATAATTGTCAATAAACACCCCCCTTTATCTCGAACTGCCTAGTTGGCTGATTAGCGAAGCGTCGGCGAGATAGTGACCGCGCGCCTAATCGTAGCGATAACCCGTATAGATAGAGCGGTCCTCGCCGATTGTTTCCCTCTCCCGGCTAACGTAGGGAGGAATTCCCTCTCCTCGGCCACGCCCTATAGCGTCGTTCGTTAGGTATCCTTACGTCCCTTTAGAACGTGTTAATGATAACCCCACACCTGACACCATTTGTAACACTTACCATTGGATTGGAGGGGAAGGTTGGAAGGAGACCATAAAATAAGATAGATAAATTGAATAAATCATAATAGCTACTTGTAATTCAAACATGAAAGAAAGAACAATAAAGCACAGAAACAAACATATGAACTATTTATAAAGATTAAATTAATTACAATTATATCTAATTAAAATCCCCAATAGTTCCCTAGCTGCCTTAGACCCACTATATCAAGTTCTCTACTTACAGAGTATCACCATCCAAAGGTCCATACTGGAACCACTGTTCTGCGAGAGCCCGCGCACACAACTGCCGTCCTCCAAGAACAACCGCTGTCTCAGCGGTACGACTATCGCGCCCGGTAGGTCTAGGCAGCTCCGCTAGATCGCCTAGTATATGCGTATTTCTACCCGTTACATTACCCCCCTCATTGGAAAAGTGCCGTATAATGGTCCAACCGGCACTTTACCCACCATACAACATTAATATACCAACCATCTTACAACTAAACGAAAACAGTTACGCAAATACTATGAAACTAAACTAACACAGTTAATATGAAACTATTAAAACTAAACTAAAATAGTTACACAATTAATATGAATAACACATAATTTGAACATAAATCAAACATTAGCAATAATTCTACAGGCTACAATTAATAAGAATATGAATCAGGTTTACCAACTTTCCTACAGATTACAATCACCAAAACATCAACTGGTACTGTCACGGAACTGAACTAGTTGGACCCATCTTTTATGCCCGACACTTCGGCACTTTCACTGAGTGTTCGCCGAGGATCGTTCGAAGATAACTTCACTATGAATGACGGACCTGAATACGTAGCGTTCTCTCTTCCTTCCTGATGGGTCATCCGTGGGCGACGTCGCCACCAGCAAATTCCCGCTATTAGTCACAAGGTGGCAACGCCTACCGCACTCGCCAAGACGAGCCACCATAACCAGTACTCCCTTTCCTGAGTTGCCTGAGTGTGCGCTAGCCAGCTCAGCTGCTCAGCGTGTTCTTCCAAGCGGACGAGAGCTATCCAGTCGTCGTTACCCGTCCCTGAAAACGCCGTGCGGTTGACCAACTCCTCCAGAGCCTTCAGCAACGTTTGATTGACCCATTCCTTCGTTAGTGGCAGTTGAGGCGAAGGGCACGGCTTCACTTCCAGCCATGTCCAGTTTTCCTTCACGGGTTTCTCCACTTCTGTTACCATTGGAAGCAACCTGTAGGTCGGCGTCCATACTGTGCAACCTTCGGGTACCCTTAATTTCCCGCTGCCCTCCAGCTGTCTGTCCTCCGTCCTGGTTCCGCCGAGTCTGTGGCACAGGATTTGTACCGGGGAGATGACGGGCATGCTGAAATACCACACTTCGTTGTATCTGTCCCAGGTCCACCATGGCTCCCAGTGCTGGACTGTAGATGTCCACGTGCAGTCCCTTCTGAGTGGCTGGCCGATAAAGGCCTCCATTACACAGGACGGAAAACCCCTCCTAAGGACTGGTACAGTTGCCGGACAAATGCGGAGGTTGGTCGAGACACATCGGGCCCAGTCCGTCTCGCTTTAATATTAGTATAAACTTTTTGAACAGTTATAGGACATTTAACATTAATATTATAAGCGTTATTAACATTATAGGGAATTTAATTCTGATTTTTAAACGGCCTAGTAATTTTAAAAAATCATGCGTCAAATCACAGAAAAGCTTTTTCTACACGATAAACTTTTCTTCATTCTTTTAACAATAACCTTCAGAACAGCATTTGTCTGAAAAAAAACCCAGATAGAAACGTTAGGCTGGCAAGATTTAACTGCATTTTATGTCTACTTTTTCCCTACGAGTATTGTCATCTGTCTGTTTCCGGGTGAATACATATATGAGGGGAAAATAAGCTATAAATATAAGAATGAATTACATATTTTGTAGAATGAATATAAAATTTCGTAGATAGGATACACTGATACTTATGGTAAGGGTATAAATTATAAGGTAACGGTCGGATATAAAGCCTCTTGATAAAATACTGTCTTAGTTTCCCCATTAAATCGGGTTCTTTGTAGTCCTTTTAGCCACCCATGCCTCTAAATATAGAATATGACAATATCTTGTCCCCCTTGCCGGAACAGTGCTAATACACTTCCACTTCACTAATATATATATATATATATATATATATATATATATATATATATATATATATATATATATGTATATATATATATGTATATATATATATGTATATATATGATTGATTTGTGAGACGGCTTCTCTCTCCAGCGGTGTTCTTCCTCTCCTTTGCGCAATATTTCGTCGGGTTCATCTCCGACTTCTTCGGGCTGCTATCTGTCGTCCTCGGTGGTTGTCAAGGGAATGATTTTTTCCCGGAATTTCCCTCCTTTATAGCCCTACTTCGTAGGCTATGCGGGCCAATGGTGTAGGGGGTCCGTGGGCCAATAGGGCTCGAGGGCTGTCTTTGTCCGTCCGTCGTCTGTAGTTCATCAGTGGTCCGTGTGGGGCGCTGGTCTTCAGTCCTTGTTTTCACCTCTCTCTTCTTAAGGATGGGCCGCCAGATGTCCGGGAGGATGAGGCCATCTTCCCTATTGAAGTTCACCGGATGCTTATATATTTCTATGGCTTCTCTAATAAGTCTTCTTGTCAAATTGGTCTCCTTGGCTAGGGTCTTGGCTTGGTCGAATAATACTTGCTTGGGGCACTCTTCTCCGTGTGTTGCCACCGCAGAAGTTTTGGTGCGCCCCAGCCTGTAGTCAGCAGCGTGTTGTCCGATCCGGGTGGCCACCTTCTTACCTGTTTGACCTACATACACCTTCCCACAGTCGCACGGTAGAAGGTAAACACCCTGGTCTTGTAACCGCTGCTTATCCTTACTCTTGTTGAGCCATTCCCCTAGCTTATTGAGCGGTTTAAAGGCGACTTCGGTGTTGTGACTTCTGAATAGTCTGCCTAATTTCTCGCTCACGCCGTTGACATATGGCAGGGAGATTCTTGTCTTTTGTTCTGCCTCTGTCCGGTTATTGTCTTGGTGTCGGGTTTTCACATCTTTGATGATCCGGGCCAGTTTCTTATGATCATAGCCGTTGCTCACCAGATCTTTCGTGAGTTGTGCCAGTTCATTTTCTAAGTGTGTCTGGTTACTGCACAAAGTCAGGGCTCTATGTGCCAGTGTCCTGATCACACTCATCTTGTGTGCCATGTGATGGTGTGAGTCCGAGTGGAGATAACGTCCTGTGGCCGTGGGCTTCCTGTAGACGGTGTGCTCCAGATCACCATTGTGTCCTCTTTGAGTATATGTAATATCAGAGATGGACATAATTTTATTTATAAATAAAAATACGAATTTATTTGCGTTTCATATATTTGTAATTACGAATATAAATAAATTCGTATTTATAAGTGTAAATACGAATTTATTTTTATTCACGTATATTAAATATAAAAATACAAATAAAATTGTATTTGCAAATTTTCCTGCGAATACAAATAAATTCATAGAAAAAAATCTAAATAATCACAAAAAATGTGAATATTCAGAAACAATCAAGTAATTACAAAAAATATCACATTAAAATATATGAATACAAATTTATTCATAATATAATTTGTGAATACAAATTTATTCACAAAACATTTCGCAAATAAATTATGAATTTATTCGAATTAACGATAAGATGATATTACAATTTTTTATTTTATTTTATTTTCAATGCTCTTAACGTCTAGGTTATTAGAGCCTAGATTCAATTTTTTTTTTCTTTTTTTTTTCACCCCAAGCCCGCCGCAGCACCACCAGCCACGCTGCAGGGACATAGCGCCATATGTACCGCTGGTGGTCCATCAAAGAAAAAAAAACTGAATCTAGGCGCTGATAACCAAGACGTTAGATGCCAAAAAAAAAAAAAAATAGAACCGCGCGAAGATGAAGCAGTTTCTGGGAGTCGGTATTTTTATATTTTAACGAGGACCTTTTAAGTTATTGGTGATTTTTAAGCAAGAGACACCATTGATATAATTATTTTCTCTGCAGTATATGGGAAATGTCAATAAAGTAAAAAGAGTTTCACATATTAGTCATTTAAAATGCCTTCTGTTGAAAATCTCTATTTATTTAAGCCAGAAAGGTGCTCTGATTGGTAACTTACAGTAAATTAAAACACATATGCAGAAGCTATTATTTGGCCGATCTCATGAAGTGATTCTAATAGTAACCAAAATAAAATATAGCTAAGATTATTAAAACAAAACTGACTAAAAATCAGGATATCATATAATAAATATAAAATTGAAAATGATAAAGAGTTCAATAAATACCTGGAAATTATTTGTGGAGTAAGTTGGGGCATTTGGGTCTAAAAATGGACTCCCTCCACAATCCATATTGGGATCGGCTCTGGGCAACCAAGTATTTATGTGGATTAATTTCCTGAACCGGTTCGGATGCCGATCCGGAGTAATAAATTAAAAGAGGCAATGCCTCGTAGCCAGCACCATTTTACGTGGATTTGGACCTTCGCTGAGGATTTATCCTCAGAGAAAGTGCCAAGAAGAAAGGAAACAAGAGGCGGCTTCTACTTCCGCCTTTTCAACTCTTCGAGAAAATGGCTTCCTTCAGGAAAAACCGAGAAGGATGGAGATCGAGGTGTTTTCTTACATTCATTCACTCACCCAGACTCGCCTAAATACGTCATTATTACTTCCTACAAATAAATAGCAGGTTTTCCTTCGGATAATCTATCTTCAAACAATATACTTTTCAGGATTGTTCTAAAGCGTCATCTGAGCTCGAGGAAAAATGGCTTAAAGTTTTCCTTAAATAGATAAATCAACCGACAATGATATTATTTATGTTCACATTCTTGAAGGTCGCATTTGTTGATTATTAATTTATTCTAATTAGCTGTAGAGTCGGGATAACTCGCTGAATGAACTCTTATTGATACCGACGGATCCAAGACAAGTTTTGGTACTTTTTCGGCAGCAATTTCTATCAGCCAGGATTTCTATCAACAATATTTTCATCAAGTATGAAAAACCGCCCGGGACTGGGGAATGTCATAATGCTAAACCACTTATGTTGTTACGACTACAACAAAGCTACAAAAAATATTTGCTTTATTTGAGGGCTTTTACTGCAACCCGGACATTGCCCTAAAACATTTTTATTTACATCTCATCTGATAAAAATTAATACCTAGAGTAAAAGTTAAATTTTAAACAGGATGTAAAAAATGAACTTTCATATTTGTGTGCCTTTCAAAACCACAGCCTTTCTTGGGAAACCAACTTTAAAAGAAATCTTTTAGATTTGGGGAAATTGAAAATAGTGATGAAAAATATATCAATGATTAATATGTTATATTTTGTTTTACACAATTTAAAAACTACTTAAAATACGCACGAAAATGTTGACCACCTTATATATTTTTAAAATAATAACAAACATTTCCAAAAATTTTAAAATAAATTTTTTAAACTATGATGACAAGTCTTCACATTTAGCAACCCAATTCAATTTGGCAATTCTTTCGTTGATTTTAGTTACAACCGTTGGTATTTTAGCATCTCTGTTCAATTCGTATAGGGTATCCATATTAGTTAACAATAAAAATCATTTAAGAAATATTTTATCAAATGTTTCAAGCATCGTTAAACATTAACCCGTTCATAGGTTTTACTAGTGAGCGAACCATTCGATTGAATTAATTGCTTTCAGCCCATGATGGTTTATTTCATAATATACTTGGCTACCTATTTCTAGAATGTACATTATTGCTATTTTACTCTAAAAAAATATTGAAATGTTTTCAAGTTTAAAAAAGAGGTTTAATTAAGGCCCCCCATAAATGGGAGCCAATATTTACAAAGAAAGGGTGCCCATATTTACACCAACCCCATCAAAGAATGTTTAATCAGATACAGCCTAAAAGCGTGCGCGACTAACGGTGTGTTTCAAGTAGTAGCTTAAAATCTGCACTTTCACGATATCATTGTTTAATTATTTTTAACTAATCATAAGAACGTGAAAGGAAAACGATTTCACATAGCTCTGAAATGATTGCAGTCCAGAGTAAGTAACCAATTTGCACAATAACTCATGCAGCATCGACACTGCTTGAAATAATGGTTGCAACTGCTCTCTGGTATCTGATAATAGCAAATTGCACCATCGACTGTCCATGCCGACTGTAATCACTACGGAAAGATGTCTATATTTACAACTATGTCCGTTTTTACACCTTTTCCACTATCCCTAAAGGCTTCAAATGAAAAATCATAATTGGTCATGAAATTAAATTGCAGTGTAATTAGTTCGGTTCACCATGTAGTTATAATACCAGGTTCTTTTTTGTTTGTGTTTTTACGGCACACCGACATCTGGCAATTATTTGAAGTTAATTTTTTCAAGGGGCTCTAAAAGAAGTTGAACCCTTATCTCTTGCATGAGTATTCAAGGCGTTTCACTTAGACCACGGCGAGATCCGCAAGTAGGTTGTTATATAAAATATAATTTCATATTTTTCTTACAAAAATATAGATTTTCCCATGTATTCATTATTTACATCTCATAAGGATATGGGCATTTTTTTAGAATAGCAAAATTAATCTAAAAACTCTGGAAAATTTCCTTGTAATAAAGTATCAACTGAATAACTTAAATTAGAGTACATCACTCATAATAATATATATAATCCATTAATTATCTCTCGAAAAACAATTTCTTTTTAAGAACACCAATTGTATGTTTCCTGAAAAATACTCTGCACCATTAAAACGAGAAATTCATTAAAAAACTTGTTTCCTGCTCGAATATGAAAATGCAAACGACTGAATTAATGAGGTGGCACTATACAAATATAAGACTTCTTTCATGCTTAATTAGGAAGGTCCTCGTTTCATTAAGAAATCTACTTTCAACTGTAAAATTATAAAAATGAGCTCTCTAGGAAAGGATAATTTGGGTCGGTAGTTTCTGCAGTCACCACTTTATATTATTTATATGTTGAATAACTTCATTCTAAATGTTCTAAAAACTGATTGGTTAAATCACTTAAATTTTCTTTCATAAATTACTAGTATTAATATTCTAAAAAATTATTGACTAAGAAGGCATGGGTCTTGTTTAGAACAGGCCCGCTAGTGATTTGAACTGATTAAAAGTATGATAATGTTTTTGGTTATGTGTAAAAAGTTTTTATTAAATAAATCATATGTTCCTTTAACCCATATTTTTTATTTATCAATAAGTAACTGTTACTAGATACAATCACTGGCGGGCATGTTCTAAATGAGACCCGAAGGCATTACCAGGTCAGATAAAGCCCAATTTTAGTTGGTCTCCTTTGTCGTAGATCTGTCAAAGAGAAACGCAGTCACCTGTGCTGGGACGCGTTGCGACCCTAATATGCTCTTGGTAACACGTCGCCATAATAACGTGAAGCATACTCTCTTGGAACTCTTAAAAGGAAATTTTACTAGTGTTTAGAAGAAATTTTCAGTATTGGTGACGAAGGCTCGACTTCATACGCTGAAATTGTTGCCGTCAAGCGGAACACAAAAACGGCTCTAATTTTAGACCCGACTATCCGATATTGAAGGTATCGATGATGGACAAGGCGAAAGTATAAATTTGGGGAAGCACACGATCTACAACAAGTGCATGACCTATTATAATAAACATTCAATGGAAGTTATGGTGTTTAGAGATTATGGCTTGGTTCCGGAGGCACCATTCCAAAGGAGAGGGTGGCTTTTCCGGAGGAAACGGGAATCAGCGAGGAACAATTAGGAATCACAGCTGAGACGATTCTCGTTGATTCCACGGCCATACTTCAAACCTCATATATGGCTGAAGTCCGGTATTTTATTTATTTATTTATAACATTTTACTTACTATAACGAGATATAGTTCCATTTTTTTTCCATACAACATTTGTACAATTAATTTTACCATTATTTTCATGGTTTTATTTAGATATTGATTCGATTTGTTTGACTTAGTTTTGTAATTCTTGTTGATTAGTATCTTTGTTGTGTTGCGAGAAACCTAATATAGTTGGGCAATTTTTTTGTCTATTATCTTTTTTCACAGTACCACTAGAGATATTCAGTATTGAATGTTTTCATATCTTTATTTATTGTATTCTGGAATTTGCACAAGTAAAAAGATGCATTCCCCTATTCAGGATAAAATATTCCTATACTGATTATATAATCTTTTATTCTCAAAACATTACTTATACTGTCCAAAAAAAAAAAAAACGGTCTCATAACAGGCCATTAATTCGATTTTTAGCCAGCCTTTTTTTTTATCTTCTGAAAAGCAAAGAAAATTAATTTATGATGGTCAAAGCGAAAATATTATCGAAATCCATAAATCTCAAACACGATAAAACTTTATTCAACAAGAAGCCACACAACATTTCTTTAGCGTGACTTTCTAATCGATCTGAACGCAAGCATAAAGGGGAAATTTACATACTCCTCGTACTTTATAACCCCCTCCCCCAGCCTCACTCCAAGAATCGATTAATTTATTACTTGGTTCAATCTCCGCATCTAGAGAATGAAATATTTTTCCTAGTACTACGGTCCTCGAAAGTTTTACGATTTCTTTTTTATTCTAAGATACTTTCTTTTTATAGCTTTTAATTTTAAGTTTAGTGATCTCCGTGCAGCGATAAACTTCTGGCAATTTAAAAGGGAACAGTAGATAACTTATCATAGGGAAGTCATATTTTCTTGGAAATATTGTTTAAAAGTATTCAGGTCGAGATTCCAACTTTTTCTTTGTATAATTAGGATTGTATTATCTTTGTAAATATAGGAATTCTACATTTTTAACTAGAGTTTAGTAAGTTCTGCCACTAGGGGCGCCTGAAAGCCTCGTTTCTTTTATTATTTATTATTTTATTTATTTTTTGGTGTTCCGCTTTATGGCGATGTACACCATACATTTTATATAATGCGATGAGTCAGAAAAAATGACCGCTTTCTTTGCGTTTGAACTATGCATCGTAATTCTCCTCTTATTTACATTTGGGAGCTAAAATTGTGATAAGAAGTTCATGTTTGATCCCGTCTGAATCATTTGGTAATCAGCATGCCCTCTATAGCTCAGTACTTCTATAGCTCCCCTTTGTTTCCAATGCCACTACAGTAAGGAATTATCATAATCTTGCTTTATTTTTGGAAACGTTAAGTTACTGAAGCCACTCATTTAGTGGTTGAATTTGGGGCTGAAGACTCTTTGAATGAAAGGCCGATGAGAAGTTGGTTCCAAAGATTTAATGAAGGTGGTTTGAGCCTTGAAAATAAATCTGTATCAGGGCGTGTTTCAGTAGTCAACCAGAGTGCTCTGCGCACTGCTATTGAAGCCGGTCCTACTAAAAAGAATTCTAAGAGGTTCTATTCAGTACAACTGTAGTGAATTTACAATGTTTTGGTTCAGCGGCACCCAGGTTTAGTCAACAGGAGGCAAGTCTTGTTCCAACAAGCTATTGCAGGCTCCATATCTCTGACCTTAAAAAACAAAGACTAGCCGTTTTGGATGGAATCGAGCTTCTCCCTCACCCGGCATATAGTCCAGACCTAGCGCCATCAGACAACCACCTGTTCAGATCATTGGCTCATTTCCTTCGTGGAAAAACATGCCACAACTTGAATGAAGTTGAAAATGGCGTTCGTGAGTTCGATTCTAACTTCAAAGAGTGGTACCATCAAGGATCTCTACAGCTGGCTTCCAAAAGGCGTCAAACCATAGAACGCAATGGTATATATCTTGATTTTTCAAAAACATTATATATAAAAGAAAAAGAAAATTTGATTTTTACCTATAAAACGGTAATTTCTTTTCTTTTTTTTTTACTCACCTCTTTAGTTATTACAGAATATTATGTTACCTTATTCCATATATATTTATATTATGTATATATTATTACATTGCATTATATTACCTTATTGTTTATATATATATATATATATATATATATATATATATATATATTATTACTAAATTTCATTATATTGCCTTATTGTCTATATATTTACCTGTACATTACTTTATGGTTTATACTAGGTTATATAATATTAGATTACATGATGTTAAATTATTTTGAATTTTTATAAATTATTATTTGTATATCAATCTTTGTGCATTTGCATCCTAGGAAAATCAGTATGAATCAGAAGTTGAATGAATTATCTGCCTACGGTAGAATATTCATGTCTCTGTAGGACAATATGGTAATGAAATAAAAGCTGGTTTCAAATGAGTTCGTATAATCTATAGTTGTGTAGGTAATGTATTATTGAATCTATGGGTTGGCTATCTTCACTTAACAACTCGCATAAGTCGTAGGGTAAATTCAGGTCACGTCGTCTTATGCATTCTGTGAGTAAACGTTTTATACTAAGAGTAGGGTTACATATTTTATGTAACATAAATAACATATTTTAGGGGCGAGGTTAGCTCAGTGGTAGAGCACTGGACTGATAAGTTGGAGGACTTGAGTTCAAATCCCGAACAATCTCTAAAGAGTTTTTCTTCTAGTGTCTTCGTTCATGTGTTGAAATCGGCCTCCCTAACCGTCCCTAGGCCAAACCAGTCTTTAATACATTTAATAATGGGTACCTTGGGTGCTAATGACTCTAACAGTCGTAGCAGCCAAGGGGAAAATCAGGCGGCCGGAGCATAGTACTGACCACACTGTCTCCCTACTGTGCCGTATGGTCATGAATCAGACACCTCTATAGTATCTGCCCCTCAGGGCCCTCGTGGCCTGTTACGGGACTGATTTTTTTTTATAACGTATTTTATGTAACTTTTATTATTTATAATGATCAATAGACGGAAATTTGAAATTTTTGTGGATTTATTAAGTACTTTAGTACCACGCGTACTCACATATCTGGAAGGAAATTGATTACAAAATTAATAATTGAAACTGTTGCTGATTACAGAAGCAAAAGAGCAGAAGTAGCCATGCTTTTATTTTATTTATATAGATTATTTCAAGCAAATTATTCAGAAATGCAGTCGACACTACTCAAATTTTGAGTAATGTGCTTCGTTGTGCAACTCCTGCGTGACGGACGTTTCAGAATAATTTCGCGCTCCCTGACGCATTGTTCTTATTCCTTTCACCCTCCAAGCAAACTACTATTAGTTATCTGTGATGTATGCAGCGTTATTTGTGGATTTCTCGATTTCGTAGAAGGTAGAAAAATAATGTCTCTCCACTGTTTTTCAAAGTATTTATTAGCAAAAGCTTTTCGAGAACATGGTTCTCATCGTCAGTGCATCTACAATTTTCACAAAAACACGCATATATTAATTAAAGAAATATTTATAAGTATTCTTATTACTAAAGCTATGACAAATATTAATTACAGAAATATTTATAAGTATTCTTATTACTAAAGCTATGACAAATAATGTTACCTATTACTTAGATAGTATTCACGAAAGAATCCAAATTTTTATTGATGATAAAAAGTCTCGTATAGATAAAAAGATAAAAAAACTGATAACAAATAAATCCCCTACTTATACAAATGAAATTACAAACAGCGCGTGCAAAATTCGTAAACCCAGTTTACCCACACCCTCTAATAAACACAACCCCAGCATCTCACAGTTAATTAATAAGAGTAACTCTCAAACCAATAATAATACACATTCTACACCTATTACAAACCCACACGAACATGAATTCTTTGCTAGAACTGTAAACCTTTCAAATATTGCCTTCAGCCCTATAGAACAAGCTCTATTAGACAAAGGACTTAAATATAATCCAAAAAAATCACCCAATATACATGACCTTGAAGATCTTGCGTTAGACATAGACTGCACCCTTGATAAGCTTGAAACCGAAAATCGCAACTCCCTCAAAACTATATGTTCTGTTACCATTAAGAAAGAATTAAATAAAGCTAAAACATACATACCCACTGAACTTAATACCTTAAAATCAATATCCAGGAAAATTAAAGATCACCAACTTACTCTTACCAAAGCCGATAAAGGCAACTCTACAGTAATCCTTTACACAACTGACTACAAAAATAGTATGTACGACTTCATTAACGATAATAATCTTGAACCTATGAACAGAGACCCCACCAATAGTTATAATCTTATAGTTAGACAATTCGTTAACAATCAATGCACACTTTTTTCTAACAAAGACACATTTCACATCAAACATC
Source organism: Gonocerus acuteangulatus (assembly GCA_946811695.1). NCBI lineage: Eukaryota > Metazoa > Arthropoda > Insecta > Hemiptera > Coreidae > Gonocerus > Gonocerus acuteangulatus. Next base: position 107,212,418 of record OX328123.1, on the reverse strand, counting down.
CAAACCCACAACCGCCCAGACTCTATGGACTTTTGAAAATACACAAACCACCACCCTTTCCTATTAGATCAGTTGTTTCCTACACAAACACATCTGTGAGTTAACTATCCCGCTCTTTGAACAATCTGTTCCAACAGAAAATTCAGTGGTCTTCTAATTACTCCATAAAAAACACCGGCGAACTCATTAATAATATAAGAGATATCAGACCTCCCAAAAATGCAATATTAGTATCATTTGATGTAAAAAACTTATTCTCTAATGTGCCAACCACAGAAGTTAAGATAATTTTAGAGAACCTTATCAACAATTCAAAAAACGGTAACCTCTTTAAATACGAACTTATAGAAGCGTTTAACATATGTATCAACCACAATTTCTTTAAATTTGATAACAAATATTTTAAACAACATGAAGGACTCCCAATGGGCTCGAATCTCTCCCCCTTGCTAGCCGATATCTTTATGAATAACTTAGAAAATAAATATTTAAACCCAAGTTTTAACAGAAATAAACATATTAAATTTTACTATAGATACGTGGACGACATAATTTGTTTATGGGAAGGTACTCGGAGACAGTTAGATATGTTTTTGAAACACATAAACTCATTTCACCCAAAAATCCAATTCACGATGGAAATTATGGACAATAACCGTTCTATAAATTTCCTCGACATAAACATAACCATTACCGACAGTAATAAATTCGACTTTAAAATTTACAGGAAACCCACTCACACTGATGCAATAATACACTCACTTTCTAACCACCATATCTCTCACAAATTAGCGGCATTCCACTCCATGATAGATAGATTGTTCAAAATTCCAATGTCCCTAGAAAATTATCAAAGTGAAATAAATACAATTAAACAAATTGCGTCTAACAACGGCTACTCACACAAAATTATAGACAAACTTATACGTAATAAGGAAAAATCTCTGACTCTTAAAGTTGTTTTCCCGACACTAACGCCAATAAATTCTAATACAAGGTACATTTCGATACCATATTTAGGACCAATTTCCGAAAAATTAAAAAACATTTTGAAAGACACAGCCAAAGTTTCCTTTAAGAATACATTTAATACCAAAAAGTCATTATCACACACTAAAGATGAAATAAAAGAATTTGATAAAAGTGGAATTTACCAATTAGAATGCTCGTGCAAGAAAATTTACATTGGGAGAACATATCGCAAGTTCTCACAAAGAATAGACGAACACGTTAAAGCTATACACAACCACAACATTCACTCAAATTTTGCAGAACACATCAAAAATACAGCACACCAATTTAACACACAAACGGGAATCAAAATTTTAAAAAACATAAATTATTCTAAGAAATCCAATTATCATGAAATGTTAGAAATAGAAAAGGCCATTCACCGTAATAAAGATTTATTACTAAACGAACAAATAAACTTCCCAACATCAGACCTTAGGAAAATTTTCATATCCCAACAAAAGACACCATCCCTCGGACCCACCACCTGACAGACCCGTCATCCCTTACTCTGACACCTTCAGACTGACTACCCCTTCACACACATGACATCAAACAACCCGACATAATCCTTCCCCATACACTGTCTCCAACAGAAAGTTCAGTGGTCTCTGGTTCAACAACCTTGATTCTTGTGATCTCCAATATCCAACGTCAATATATATACTCTGCTCACCCGGAATAGTCTCATTACCTCACACCTGTTCGGAGAGGCTGTTAGCAGTACTACCGGTGGAGTAATAGGTAACATTATTTGTCATAGCTTTAGTAATAAGAATACTTATAAATATTTCTGTAATTAATATTTGTCATAGCTTTAGTAATAAGAATACTTATAAATATTTCTTTAATTAATATATGCGTGTTTTTGTGAAAATTGTAGATGCACTGACGATGAGAACCATGTTCTCGAAAAGCTTTTGCTAATAAATACTTTGAAAAACAGTGGAGAGACATTATTTTTCTACCTTCTACTATTAGTTCTCAGTTGGGCCAAACTAAACCATGAATACCTCCAGGTCGTGCACGAATATATTGCGCCCAGAAAATTCAACCTTCCAAAGGTCCTGTATGGCTTACCTAGTTGATCTGTGGTATGATTATTATTTATTTATTCTTGAGCACCCGCTTCAAAGGTGACTCGCCCAATATAACCATTAAAGATACCTCCTGCATTTACAAACTTGAATTTAAAACATCTAATGTAACAGTGTGCTAATGGCCTCACCAGCTTATCCACAATAATTGATATATAAAAAAATTGAATGCAACATTACATATACATGATATATAACTTATCACGTAGTTAATTAATTATTATTTCAACTCAATATAATACTTAAAATCATATAAATAACTTATTATAAATATAACTACAGGAAAATACGGGAAGCAAGAAAAAAACAAGGATTTTGTAAAATAAAAAAATAGAATAAATAAATAAATGTATACCAATACATGTATACATTTACACTGACAATTTATTAATTGTATATTTATATTTGTGCGGGTAATCTTGCGATAATGATTTTATTTCGGTATGTGGTTATATTTTGTAAATTATTTTAATTCGCTCAAGACGTTGGAGTATTGTGTTAATATATGGATTACCTTCAGTGAGTAAGTCTGTAAGTCATGTGGGCTGAGTTAGTTCACAAGTTTCCTGCAGTCTGTCAGTATGTGTTTAATAGTCATCTGTACGTTACACTCTGGACATATTGACCTGTTTTTTCTCTTCATTAAATAGGAGTGTGTAAGAAGCGAATGGCCAATTTTGAGAAGTTTTAAGAGAACTCGATTTCTTCTTGAAAGATTATTCTTCTTAAGAGGCCAGGCTTTAACTGAGTTTTTTACTCGTATTTGTCCCAATTTGTTTTCAGTACTTGTCAGTTTCTGCTGCCAGTCGTCCATAGAATGCGTGAGTGCAGTCATAAACAAGTCAAGAGGTAATTGTCTTCTTCTTGTTTTGTTGACATTAATTCAGCGTGACTGTCTACTTATGTAGTTTGTTCAACGTTTTCATGCCCAGGTAGCCACACGAGTGTAATGTTGGGCTTATGCAGACGGTGAATATTAGTGTAGATGAGTGTAATTATTGGGTGTGTACTGTAAATATTTTCCAGTGAGAGTAAAGAACTTAACGAATCTACAAAAAACAATACTGAGAGATTTTAATATCTATTTTCAAAAGTCTGTACTAAGAGAAAAACTTCATGACCATTTTTTTTCTGTTCAAAGAGAAAAGGACCTGAAGTTTTAATGGTCTTACCGAAAAATATCTAATAGAATTACACTTTTATTATAGTTTTTTTTCAGGAATTAATAACTCATATTTATTCAATTGTTCAAACAAATCTAAATGCTCTTGAAACAGGCTAATTTCCAAGTTTCCTATTCGTCGTAAAAAAAAGTAATAGCTCTGTACAGCCATTGAACAATTAACCTAATTAGGGTTAATGATATCATATAAATATCCTTACATCAGCGTACAGCAATATGTCAAATAGATTAATTTTCTTTGGCTTGGAAATTATTTGAAGTGTATATATTTGAAAATAATAATCAAATCTTGTTTGGTGAGAATATTAAAATATTTTTGAACACAACAGAGAAAACTGTACTCACACTTTGGGATGTTTTGGTTTCCTCTCTATTAAAGGCCAAATATTAAGAATTTATATTCTGTTTTCCAAAAAAGGAAAGAATTATATGGAAACGTAATAAAATGGTGCAGTTCTTGGAATTCAGACGTTGTATTAATTTACATTATAAAGTAAGTCGGGAAAGATTGAACGAAATTCATATTATTTTAAGTAATGACTTCTCGGCAATGAATGAAGGCAATTTGAATACATTTATTTATTCAACATGAGAAATGCACATTTTCTCGGAACTCATGAAGCACCATTTGTCACATGAAGAGTAAGAGTAAATGTCGAGCCCGGTTTTATTCTTTCATAAACATTCATGTCCTATGCATTCCTTTTATTTAATTTAGCTTCCACACAAACATGTAAAAAGCAAATATTTAAACTTGCTTAGTATTAATAATGTTCCAATTACGTAACATTAAACATACCATTGAACTGTCCAAATTTCATAACATACAGGATGTTGAAAATATAATTTGTACTGATGTGTTCAATTCCTGACAATCAATGCCAAATTCATTTTATGTCCCTGATTGGAAATACACAATAATACAATGTTATGTTTAGTATTTAAGGTGTAGATAATAATGCTCTACAAACAACAAACAATAAATTGACGTCTAACAAAAATATTGACGTTGGACAGTTAACTACACCGGACATGCAGAACAAACGTGTATATTTAGAATTATTTCCATTTACATTATTTCCGGAAAAACAACCAATTAAGATCATTTTTTTGTTGTTTATTTTACATATGAGCATCCGCGTCTAAGGCGATTCCTCGAAACAATTATTACATATACCTATACATAAATTACAATATTACATAGATATATAGTTCTATGAACAAATGGAACTATAAATATAAATCCGGTTTTGCAATTAATTATACATCGAATTACACAATTTGACAATGTTACATATGCATTCCTTACATATTACGTACTAGCTGACAACCCATGCTTCACCACGGCCGATAAGTAGTTTTTATATTGTGTTAAATAAGATATGATCAAAATTAACGCTACTACATAATTTTGTATAGCTTATTATTGCACGGACTTTCGAGTTACCCAGGAAACACCATATGGAGGTAACCATGCTTGTTTCTGTTGGGGACAAATACACGTTGAAATGAATAAAACTAAAAACTTTAAAGTTTTAAGCACTTATCTCTTCGATTGACATCGCCCCACCGAAAATTACAACAGATTTTTTTTTGTATAGAATTTACTAACCTTTCGAATAGCTGCCTTCCACTTACTACGATTTCCCAACCGTTTTCGAGATATTTTAGAAAATGTACTGAGATCCGAAAACTTTGTATCACCATTAATACATTTTTTTCCATATACTTCTTACCTCCAAACGATACCAAAGTTTAAATATCTTCGATTACATGAATGTCAAATACCTAGTACAAGTTTCAAGTGAACCAATCATCGTTTATGAATAAGAAAACAGAAATTTAGTTTGAAAAAGTATTTGTATCAATTTTTCTCGTAAACGGTTACAGAAATTGCTTTAAAAATGGTTTCATTCGTTTTCCTACGTTAAGAGACCTATATAACGAGTACCTGCCTGCATATGGACTCAAAAATGTAAGCGTTCCGAATTTTTCGCGCAAATTTTGCTCCAAAAACCAGTTCCAGTTAACGGATTCAGCTGGTTAATGAACTTGACCTTTCAAATGAAAAGAAAGATTTTTGTATCAAATGTCATCAAAATCGAAAAATTTTTGAGCCGATGTGGAACTTCCTAATAATTCAAAGCCCCCTAAAAGTACTTTTGAATATCAAAAAAACCTTTCTTAGCGAGAGTCTACATTCTAAACGGATTGTCCGTGCAAATTTCAAATTTTTGTGTCAAGTGATGTAAACTCTATGAGAGACAAAATCACTGTTTATTTCTAGTAATTCAAGGTCTGCCATCATAGTTGAAATTAACCTGAATTCAAAAAAGTACGACTCGCAGGAACTGCATCATCTTAGCGCGGTTACGTACATCTCGAAGAAATGGACTAGATTAGCATCACAAATCACAGGTAACTGGCAGTAGCTAACTTAAAAAGAAGCGGATAATTCTTAATCTGTATAAGTGAATACAATTATGTACTGAGAACGTACTTACTCTTTGACTACTGATGAGAAGGGTCTATTCTAAACAACCAAAAATTCGTTGTTATTTTAAGTATCTTGTTTTACTAGCAAATTCGTTTTACTGTTATAATCAACTGTAAATATGCGCTTCATTGCGAATAAACTTCCATTCTGTTGTGGGTTAAATCTTTCTATAGAATAAGAAATAACGTTAATTTCAGTTGGAGGCTATGAGGAAGGTTATATAGATAGGAGAATTCAAAAGAAAATACGTCATCATGATTACCACAGCCACTCCAAACTTATTACCAATACCTTTCACCGTTTCTTAGCTTATTTTACTACAATACTAATTTTACTAATAAATGCAATTTAAAACGAGAAACAACCAATTAAAAATTGAGATAAACAAAGAGAAAAACCCTTTCACAAACACTTTTTAAGTTTTAAGCGCTTATATCTCTGATTGACGTTGCCTCATCTAATATTGCTTCAGAAACATTTTTGTAGAGAATTTAGTAAGCATTCGAATGATTACATTCCACTTTCCACGATTTCCTAACCGTAATCGAGATATTTACGAAAAATGTATGAAGATCCGAAAACTTTTCATGTCTATTAATAAAATATTTTGTTCGCATACTTCCTTAACTCCAAATATAACCAAAAATTAAAAATCTTAGTTGGGATTAATTTCCAATATGTAAAAAATATTTCAATTGAATCCCGCGATTCTAACTACCCACAAAAAAATAATTACTTACAAAAACATTGAATCCACTTTTCTCAAAAACCGTTACAGATATCGACTTAAAAATGGTTTCATTCGTTTTCCTATGTTAAGAATCCTATAAAACAAGTTCCTGCAAGCATATAAACTCAAAGACGTAAGCGTTATGATTTTTTTTTTGCGCGAATTTCGCCCTAACACTATCTTCCCTTGGGCGGATTCAGCTGGTCAATAAACTTGACTTTTCAAATTAGAAGAAAGATTTTTGTACCAAATTTTATCAAAATCGGGCCATTTTTGACCTTGCTAAAGCGTTAACAGATATAAATATATATACAAATTTGGGTCTGAAACATAAAAGTTTCTAGTCGGCACTTCCGGATTGCGTCGTGAGGTCAACCTCATAAGCGGGTTCTCCCTATGGAGATAGGGAGTAACCGCGCTAATAATACTATGAAATACATACAGTACGGTAACAGCTGTTCTGTTATCGTCCTAGCAACGCATGCTGCATAGGCTTGCATGCTCTAACCAACTAAAACTTTAAACCCCTCTAAAAATACTTAAATATTCGAATATCAAAACATCCTTTCTTAGTGAGTGTCTAGGTTCTATAGGGAGTGCCCAGGCAACATTTCTAATTTGCATGTCGAGTGGTTTGGGCTTGGCGATGATAGGTCAGTGAGTGAGTGAGTGAGTGAGTGCTATTTGAAAAATATATACTAGATTCATTATTTATATGTTTCTAAGAGACGCCAAATCTTCTTTATGTTATTTATTATACTTGTTTGAATATACAGGGTCCGCCAATGAAATAGTATGATTAAATAAAGCAATTAAAAAAAAAAAAAAAATGTTTTTAATACTTTCTTACAAAGTGATCGAAAGAACAAGAATAGCCACTTAGGGTATAATACAAAAAAGATTATTTTTTGAACACTAGGACTACCCAGGAGGAAGGCCAACCCTTTCCCAGATTTTTAACTCAAGTACAATATTTTATAGAGATGCTGGTGGAATAAAAGAAATCTGTCCCGTAACAGGCCGCGCGGCTCTGAGGGGGATGGTCAGAAATTGTGCTCCGGCCGCCTGAGTTTCCCCTTTGCAAGTGCCCATTATTTATTTTATTTTATCTTTTTTTTTTTTTAAATTATCCTTTCCCACCCCCCCCCCCAAAAAAAGGAAGGAATTTTGAGGTCAGTCTAATTTAAAAGCACAATTGGTTTGATCCATTCCTTAGACCGTAATAAGTCCTTTACAACGTTTCGGCCTTCAGGCCATTTTCAATATCTAGAAGTAAAATAAACTAAGTATTACAAAAAAAATTAATATAACCCTCTTATTAAATAATTTATATTACTTTAACCCTATGTAAATTATTTTATACTTTAGTTTACCTTATTTCTAGCAGTTTCTTTTTTAAAACCTTTTAAGTTTAGGCCTTGTCATACTGGCAATTCTTCACATAAAAACTAAACATTTTATATTATTATTATTATCAATTATACTATTTCTATGATAATTACAATTATTAAAACCTTACTTCAAATTTTATAGGTATATTCCAAAACATAAACACCACCACCCACATTGCCAAGAATCATTCATGATCTAATAAAACGTATCTATGCCTATCATCATATATATCACAATCAATATATTTTTAAAATTAAATTAAACTAATAAAATTAAACCACAAAAACACCTTCATATTTTTTATTATTTTTTGTCATAACTATTACATTTTTTTTTTTTTTTTTAAATTAAAACTAAATTATAAAATCATTTATAATTTTTTTTTTCTTTATCACAAATATTATCACAATTCATTTTTTTAATCCTATTTAAAATCTCTTTAGAATGTTTATTAATTTTTTGGGTGTCTGATTTAAAGTTTATTTCATACTCACTACTTGTAATATATAAAGCTTCGAAAAGCCTTCTTCTCCTCCTCTTACATTCATTGTAGAGAATTCTTGGCTGCTCCATATCAGAAAAGTTGCCATCCCCCATTGTATGCTCTACTAATGCAGTTTTGTTTGGGTTTTTTGTTTTTATGTTTTATTTTATTTATTTATTTATTTTTTACAGCGCATCGACTTCTTTAGATTGTTCAGAATTTGGGGAAACCTTATACCTTACACCTGCTGCCCATGGATTGGTATAATTAAGATCTACTTTAAGTTTGGTTACAGCATCACAAAACAAACAGGGCTTAGAGGAAATATAGATTCGGGTACCTTCAGCATGGAGATGGACCTTGGAAGGGACTATGAAAAGAGGAAAATAATTAATATATACCTTGTGGCAAACCACGGAAAAAAGAGGACTAGAAGGATTGCCGTCAGGAATAACCACGTAACAGGCTTAATTCGATAGAAAGGATTTGGTCAGTTAATGGTAATTTTGGGACAAGATAAGGGAGTAGATTTAGTGAAAAGGATTGGATAGTCAAAGCTGTAAAATTCTTTGGAAAATTCTATGAGAACTACGATAGTGAGTTCTTGGATATCTATTACGGTTTTAATGTCATAGGATATTACGTCACAGGGATTAAGGAGAGAATTCTGTTCAAGGCGATTGAATAGATAGTTGGATACGGTTTGGACCAAACGTTCTAAAGGTTTGGAAAGATTTTATAAAATAGAGATACGACGGAAATCTATCGGAGGGCATGGATCAGATCTTAGTGAGGGTAGGCGTTTAAAGTTAAACAAAATACTGAGTACGCTTATTTTAAGCTTTCTATATAACAACAGGGATAGGGGTGTATGGTAATGCGCTAAGATGACGCTGTTACTGCGAGACGGACGTTTTTGCGAGGTTTGTATATATGTATATATATATATATATATATATATATATATATATATATATATATATATATATACATACCATACCTGGAGGATCAGCATGCTGTGTTGCCAGCAACCCAACGAAGTTGGGCAGCCCACTTTATTAATTAATTCATTTTAATAAAGTTTTCTTCTTCTTCTTCTCTCTTATTTCACGGGAAACGCGCTCTATAAAAAAAAAATCAGTCTCTCACAAGCACAAGTAAACCTAATATTGGATTGAGAATAAGGGGAAGAGAGAGAAGCGTGTTTTCTGCAGTATCTAGTAATTAATAAACTATTGTAGATCTTCTGAAGATGGACAAATAGTCCGAAACGTTGTAATGGTAAAATAAAAGTAAGTTGTGGAGCTTTGAAGGGTTATTCCTCACCTTGGTTGGTACTATTAATTAATACCCTTCATCTAGTCATTAAAAAAAAAAGGAAGAGACAAGTTTTATACACTTAAGACTTGAAAGAGGGTCACAGCACATAAAATAGGATTAATGTTTATAGTGTATGGAAACTTATTTGACATACATTTTTTAAATTATGATAAATTTAATATTTATTTACTTATTATTGCAATAAATGCCCTTACATATGTTAAACATACAAAATGCTATACAAAAATTCCTTTATTTGCATATATTCCATTATTTTTGGGTGTATGGAAACTATTTTGACTGAGTATAGTTAACGGCTAACTTTTTCGCACACCTGATAAATCTCCATGGGTCGATCACTTTTATAATATGGCTTTCGTATTGATAAAATGGCCTGAAAAGTGTTGAGGAAACATTTTCTCTTGGGTTTGGGGGCTACCAACTGATGAAAGTTTATTTGGCAGTTAGTGTCTTACTGGAGAACATACCAAAACCACTGAAGGCACCGATGTTTGTTGTTTTGGGAGATAAATCAGCTCCTGATGGACATTCAACATCTTACGTTGCGTTGGATAAACCCTTGACATGTTCTTTTTGTGGCAGGAATACGAAAACGCTATGCTCTCTTTGTAGTAGGGCGATGTGCCGCGAGCACCTATCAAAAGAATGTGTTAAATGTTAACGAGGCCAGAACATTGTAATTACCTAAAGTTCCTATTTTTTTATGGCATTTGATCATTCTAGTTTATTGTTCGTAAAAAAAAAAAGAAAGTTTTGCAGATTTATTACTGTTTGAATTTGTTTCTAGATGATCCTGTTCTATACATTTTTGTTGTATTAAAAAGCAAAAAAAAAAAATAAAAGTTATCGGCGCTAATGGCCGAGATTTTTCGATGAGCCGTTAAAAAAAAAAAAAAATAGAAAAATAAAAAAAAATTGAAATATATTTATTTTAAAAATTTTCAAAGTATGGGGTAAAATTTACCTCAAGGTGTCATTAACGTAAATGTCAATGGCAGTGTGAATCCAGGGTTAAGAATCCAATGTACAAAACTGTTTAATTAATTCCATTATTATCGTTATGATTAGAAGATCGGCAACGTTTGAGTAGCAACGTTTCAAACACTTTAATACATTTATTAAATCTACATAATTTAAGAATTGAATTGTTCCAATAGAGAACCTTTCTTTGTAGAGCTTTGGAGAAAATAAAAGGCTAAGTAATATAGCCTTGACCGAAGATGATGTTTTATCCCCCTTTTTACTCTGTAAACATTTAAAATTGGAATTCCTGGGGTAGGAGTAGACAACTGAAATTCCGTAACAGTAAAATTAAAATCTTTATTGATCCTCTTTAGAACTCATTTCAAACTTTAACTTACTAGATTATTACTACTTTGCAGTTATTTCATAACATATTACGAATATCTCCTATTAAAATGATTCCTGTGTCTATGTATGAAAACATGCCTATACTCTAAAATTACAATTATAGATTTTATTTTTATTATTGCCAAGTTCATAAACCTTTTGACATTCTATAACTGCTAACAGAGGAGAGCCTTTCTATATAAGAACAATACTACAACAGTTTCAAAGCAAACACATCATAAAATTTAAAGTATGATCTAAAAACAGAATAATATACGTATTTTTGCGTTTATATACGACTAATAACTTCATTTATTATTTTTATTTGTTATGGAATTCAGTTTTTTGTAATTTTCCCTATTTTTAGTTTGTATAGTCTGTAACATTTATAATCATTATCGAATTTTTTATATGAATTATTGGCATAATTTCTTCAACCAATGCATACCAATATTTTACTATTTTTAAGAATAAATTGTGGTTGTTTCGCGTTGATTCAACAATAGAAGGAATACCTAAAAGAGGAAAATGATTTTTTTAGATTTAGTCAATGATATACATACAATACATTTCGTTTCTTATTATTACATGAATTGTTTTGTTTTCATGTATTTTGTATGCCATTCTTAAAATTGACAAAATAATCCAATCGTTTGTGATTGAAATACCATACACTCACTATATTTCATGGTGATAAAACGAAAATCGTCTTATAAGACTCATGTGTGTATATATATATATATATATATATATATATATATATATATATATATATATACATATTTATATTTTTAACGTCCATTTATTATTAACAAAGAATTTTAGGACACTTTATTAATCATATTAGTCGTCTCTTCTGTTTATTAAATGAATATCCTCTTTAAAGCCTAACCATAAATGTTCACTTACACATCGACACAATAGAAATAGACCACAAATGAAGATCTTTTTTTTTTTTTTTTTATTGAACAATAACAATTTTAAGGAGTTTGCTACAGCTTTGGACAAATGGACTGACTTATTTGGTTTTTGGAAAAACGGTTTTTGGAGAAATTGTGCAATCATTTTTCAACTTAAACGGAATGCTACAAATAGATCATAGGGTCCATTGTTTAAGGAAAAATCACGAATGGCTAGATAGGAACTTATTTTTCCAGTGGCAGAATCTCAAGAACTTCCATCTTCATCCACTCCACGCGCTAAGATAACGCAGTTCCTGCTGTGAGTTGGATTTTTTTTTTTAAATCTTGATAACCTCCATTGCATGGTTCCAAACTTCGTGCATTTATTAAGATTTCTTTTTCGCCAAAAATCATGATTTTCATTAATGAACTATTTATCGAAATTTTCATTCAAACATTTAACTAGTTAATGATGGCTGTAACAGCAAGTAATGATTTTATTCGCAAGTAATGCATTCAATTAACGTAGAATTTGAACGCCAATTAGCTTAGGTAAATAAATTTAAATTAATTAATTCCAAACGATAATACAGCGCATAATGGATATTGTACTATTCTACCAATTAGCCATCCAAAATCTACGATAATCCCACATTTTATATTTCTGTATTCGGTAGTTTCATCATTCGCTAAATGTAAATTTCCTTATGAATACATAATTGAAAGCGGAAAAGAATATTTCGGATGTGAAAGAGTCATTAAGAGCAAGAAAAAATCCATCCTGCTTCATCTGCAATGGCGCATTCAACATATATTAAAGGCTAGCTTCTAAATATTAATTGATAAGTAATTTACAACCCAAATCCAGCTGAAGTGAACAATGCAAATAACACATCTCCGAATCTATCTGTAATATTAACATAACATTAATACACAGCTAGCTTGTGCATTAGTCAGACGTACTTTTGCATTTATGTATTAGTTCCGTTTATGGATGCCATAGGACGCATTATTTGTAACTCAATTTCATATCTAGCTTTCATGGGTGTATTTATTTATTTTCACATTGATCCGTTCTCCTTTTTAGCGCTGTTCCTCCATAGGGAGGAATCCTGCCTACTAGGCTGAGCTTCTGCTGCAAACCAGAAATGCTGACTAAAACATTTCTGGAGTATTACCCGCTTAGACTTGGATAAGGCCTGACTCCTATTCATTGTCATGTGAATCTCTTTAGATAGTAATTTATTTACAGTAAGTACCATATTTTAATTTTTCATTACCACTAGAACCGCCGCATGGATTAGTAGACCTAGAACTGCTAACAACGGTCTTTTTAACCGGCATTTATTTATACCCATTGTTTGAAAGTGAGGAACATTCTTTTATAATAAAAAGGGGGTCTGAATTATAATTATATCCATAACTAGCTGTTACCCAGCGTGCCATTCTACACCTACTTTCTGCATCTATAAAAGCAAAAATACATTAGAAACCAAATAATTAATATTAAAATCTATTACCTTTGGTCAAGATCGGTCAAACGGTGTGGATTTGTATAACGAAAAACATACTGGCAGACAGCTGGTAGACGTTTTTGACATAGGCTACGAGACTTCCCGTATTAAAACCTACCAGTATTCCAGGTTTGGTCAAAATCGGTCAAACGGTGTGGATTTGTATAAGGAACAAACAGACAAACATACAGGCACGGGATTTATACATATATATATATATATATATATATATATATATATATATATAAGATATGTGACAATAAATCACGCAACAAAAATGACCCTCAAAATACATTTAATTAATTAAAAAAAAAAAAAATAGAATATCACTTAAGATTTGCACTGCTTTCAGACCATAATTTTTTTCAGTCAAACCCACACGTTTTCCACACATAACTTTTCTGCAGGTTGTATATGCATTCTTCGTTTTGTTTTCGCATTTTGAAGTTTGACACGTTCGCCTTTTTGCATTATTATATGCACTTGTTGGCTGGTAGTCTGGATGAAGGAAAATCAACTTGTTGCCTTGTACTTGCATAGTTTTCTGCTGGCTCATCAAAAGATTTTTTAAATGAAATCCCTTCAATTAATATTATTACCAGTTATATCTACATATATAATGTGCATTGATTAGCAATAGGTCTAATACTTTGCAAAATTCATAGACTAGCCATCTTCTTGAGCATGCCTTTATCGTGTATTTTCGGGACACTTGATCTATCAAATGCACACCATATTTGGTAGCGTTATAATATAAAATTGTTTCGGGCTTCATTTTAGAGTACGGTGTAATGCTCTCAACAAAATTACATTTTTTGATGGCTTACCTTGATAGACGGTAAGTGTGCAGTTTTCATTTTTCAGAATGTCCGAGTCATAGAGCTGTCCTTTACTTTTTTAAAAAGAAATAGTTGGCACTTACTTCTTCATATCGCACTACTATTTCTAAAGTGACACAACTCAAAAATCAATTCAATCAATAATTTTTCAGTATGACCATGAAAGACATGGTAAATATCCCTTTATCAACCATTAAAACTGTATATACCTAGCTTCAGAGCTTCTTCACCTGAGGGCACACCACATAGGCAAGAATGACACATTTTCAGTAGAGTATTATTTTGAGTTGTGCCACTTTATAAATACTAGTGCGATATGTTTTATAGTTTCTACCATAGTGATACCTTTGCTCAGAAGCTGTTTTGCTAATACCAAGCTATTAAAAAAATTGTCGTTACTGAGATTACGACTTGTTATATAAAATGTCTCCATAAGTTGAAAAACTACATTTTCTGCAAGTGATTGGTCTTTGGACGAGCATAATCTTTACCTAAATATGGGAAACGATAATATTTTGCTTTGGTTTCAATGGCAAACCAAAATTTTATTCCCAACTAGCTGTTACCCAGTGTGCCATGCTACGGTAACTTTATATTCTATAGTTGTAAGGAACAAACATACAGCTGGTAGATTTTTTTCACCTTGCCTATGACACTTCCCGTATCAAGACCTACATGTGTGCCAAGTTTGGCCAACATCGGTCAAACGGTGTGGATTTGTATAAGGAAAAAAAAGATAGACAGAAAGCTGACAGATGATTTTGACCTAGCCTATGACACTCCCCGTATCAACCTCTACCTGTGTGCCAAGTTTGGTCAAAATCTCTGAAAAGCTGTGGATTTATATGAGGAACAAATTGAATGGCTTTTTCTTTTTTTTTGTTCCACAATATAGTATCCTTATACTGTGGGAGTTCATTTAGGTTCTGCGGGTTCCATCTTCCAATACTGCCTGCATTACAATCAAAGTAATATACATTTTTTTTTATAATTTTTTTAAGTATAATAATAATAATAATATTAAAATAGAGAAATTGACCCTTTTCGGTCGGTGGTATTCCCTTTTATAAGAGGAATAGGCCTCTTTAGTTATCGTTCTAACTCCTATTCGTACAATATATCTCCAATATTCAACATTGTATCACATTTGATGGAAATGGCCATGGCCCATTCCTTCTAAGTATCTGCCATTTCGAATCCCATTTGGAAAAAATATGTAGCTTTTCTTTGAATATGGTGCGTTATTTATCCTTGGGATTTGCCTCTAACGGACGGCTTTGTTTGGGGCCGAAGTAAGTGCTGCCCTCATCTAGTCCCATTTGTTGACATCTTTGATATCTATCAATTCGAGGCTTCTACTGTATTTATTTTGAATGTCAGGATTTATTTTTCATGCGAGAAATATCCAGCTATTTCAACACTGTACGAAATTCATATTTCTATTATGTTATACCTCGTCCCCTCTATTAGAAAATTACAGTACGAGACTTGTTTCAAATATCACACACCCTCATTTTAAATGATTTGTTATACTGCTGACTTCATAAGGATAACAAATTATCGCAAATTAAAAATCCAGTAAACAAATAGATACACTTTCTACACTTTTTGAAACACACAAAATTGTATCACACAATTACTCACAGTGACGATATAGAAGAAGTTCTTATTTTAAGCGTTCCAAGCAGTACCGTATTACTGGTTGAAGCAGTTACAGTGAGATTGTTTGTTATATAATTACAGTCATAGAAGTCATAAGCTAAATCTTCATTTCACAAATTTTACGTTCATATTAATTAAAGTGTTTTTCTGAATTAATTTTTTTTTTTTTTTTTAATGTTTAACGGCGTATCAACAATTAGGCTATTAACGCCGTTCTGAATTAATAAAACTTAATTATAAAGCCTAATCACAGGCGCACCTTCTGTTTCATTGGCTATCTGCATGCATTAATTTAGGGTCCCCTGTAAAAATAGAATCAACAGTTAGGAAATAGTCCTTGTCGCAGAAGGTTGGGATGTATATAAGAATGATTTAATTAGTCCTCCTGTTCCCGAAGATTCTTCTGTAGATTTGAACAGCTAGAGTAGTTTTAATAATTTTACTAGTTAGTAAAAGCGTTTTTATTATATTCATTAGCCTTAAGCATATTTTATGAAATGTCATTGAAAAACTTTGAGTCACTTTTAAATAGCACTGTTCTTACACATTTCAATTAATTCATGTTAAATGGCGTTGTCCATAAAGGAATAAAATATTTTACCCTATTAAAAATATTTTACCCCTATTTTGTTATTACAGGAAACAAATACTGCACCCCTGAACCAGTTGAATAGACGCCAGAGAAAAGTAGGGGAAAACTGTTACAATAGCCATAGGCGAGTTTCCCCAAATCTCCACCCTCCGTCCTATACAGAGAAACTTTAGTGCATACATCAGGGCAACGGAGCCCCTAACCGCATCCCACAATTCTCAAAACAGACAATTCCTGTTGTAACTATTGTCGCACGATAATTCCTGGTTTATTAAATACAAAAATCAGACTGTATTTTATGGACGATATTATAAGTTAATCATTCATGAATGCTCTCGTCACTACTTAAATTTTGATATAAGACCTCAGTGATGCAGCTCTTGCGTAACGGGCATTCTTTTTTTTACCGTCTATCAACAAAAAGGCTAGTAGTACCAGGATATGTACAAGTTGCCTCCCTTTTATAACGCCAACAGCATATTGGTCGCCCATTCATGTTCTGCACATTCTCAACGTTTCTTAACTTCGGTGATCAACGAGAACCGGTGGATTCATCGTGGCTTGGGTAGTAGACAATCTTAATGTGTAATTATTTCCTCTTAGATCCTACTTTCAATTCTTGGTATTATTGATTAATATTGTGTGCGCTTAAAATGTTGCATATCATGTAGAATTCATGAGTTTGTTTTTAAAACTGTTAAACAGTAAACTTAGTTTATTAACGTAAAATAAGAGCAAGAAGTTTGAATACAAAATATATTAATTTATTTTCCAAGGTTTCAAAATACTATTTCCCGCGAGTAAACATTAGTAGTGAGTGAAATAGAACGATTGCCCCCGAATATTAAAGGACATTACACTGATTGATTTGTACTAAATACTAATGTTTAATACGCCCAATAGCTGAGAGCAACTATATACGTCCTGGGATTTCAGATCGGGCTGTAGGTCGACTAATTAACATAGGGCTAATTATGTGAGGCAATGATGGAATTTCGGAATAGTTAGATCAAGCTAGACAACATTCCTTTCGATTTATTTATTAGGAGTTTCGCAACTTTTGGAGACTTGCTCTATAACAGCACATCACGATATTACAAAAATACCTTTTACACATTGTGTATATAAATACCTTATATGAATGATACATTATAGTGATATTACAAGTCAGTACATTTTATATGTATGTGAGACAATTAATAATAACAATAACATTTTATAAATCGTGAAATAATATAGCAATGAATTTTACAAATCGTTATATATTAGATATTAAATAGTATGAAAAAAAAATTATATTGGAGGTAGGGCTATATTTTTAAGGTTAATTAACTTAATTCGCTTCCCGTTCAGGCTGGTTTCCTTGGGAAGTGTAGACCATTACTCCTCAAAGGAGGAAGGCTTTTACAAGCAAAAATTGTCAATCAGTTATTTAAAAAAGGTTTTTAAAAAATGAAAGTAATTATTTATGAGTATGATTGTGTAGGCAAATATCAAAGATGTTTTATTTGTTTATTTTATTTATTTATTTATTTATTTATTTTTTTTTTTTTGTAGTAAAGGCTATTTCGTTCATTCATTCAAATGAACTTAAATATTTTTGAACATAGGTTAATTAACTTTCCTTATATATCTAAGTACAGGTTAATTCATCGATCTGACTCGGCTAGCTTTACTTACTCTATTATTGAGTAAATCCCTTGGTCCTTGGCTTCTCCCCTACCTCCAAATGGAAGAAACCCGCATCTGACGTCGACGCAAACCGGAAGTGCAGAAGGGGAAATTTCGTTTCTGAGCCCACAGGCACAGCTACTGTGGAGGTATCTGATTCTTGACCTTACACCACACTAGGGAGATAGTGTGGTCAATACTATACACCGACCGCCTGATTTTTCCCTTTGCACTTACCTATTAATAAATACGGGACGGTGTGGAACCTCGAACGACAAAACTAAAAATCATTAGTGCGTGACGGAATTGTAAACTCAAATACACATTGTTAGTGCCATCTAACTAGTGATCTAACATGCGATCCAACTTTAATCCTAGTATGTTTTCAGGACTGTCTACGTCGCTTGCGAGCCGAAAAATGTACCGAGTGCAGACCGAAGATTCCCGATTGGGCGACTTTGATCTGACTCCCCCAGTCACGCTCCAACTCTGTCACCAGTCGGATGTCGGACCTTCGAGTTGTCTCTCTAAATATTCCGACTAGTCCATCTAGACTTCCAACAATCCAACAAGCCCATTCACGATCCGACTAGTGAGCCTACTTAATGGCCTGCTCAATAAAGCGATTTTGTTTGTTTTCAACACTCTGTATTAAATGAATAAAGTAAATAAATTAAAGAGATTTTTGGCCTCCAAAAATACTTCTGAATTTTCTCTCTACTTTCCATTTAAAATTGTGAATTCGATGAGAATCAACAAAACGTTATCTACTCGTTGTCTCCAATCTACACAGGAAACGCAGTTCCTGTATAATTGGTGGAAATCTTTTCAATTAAAAAGCGACCAGATGTTCCACTTTATAAGAAGACAGTTCCACTTTATTAAAGTCGGATCTCCGTTTCACAAAGCTCTTTACAAAACAAGTTAAATGTAATAACTAAATAAAGTCTGTGTTTCGCCTCGGCTCAACACAAAATAATTGTAGGTTTAATGCCTTAAGAACACTGTAGCGTGAAGGAGATAAGTCACAAGTAAATTATCTAATTAAACTTTATAAATCCTGAAGCAGAAATTTAAATAAGAAGGAGAAGGGTCGGAAGCTCCGTTGAATAAGATAAGTAGATGGTTTAGTGTAAAACTCCAAACCCTTTAGTAATTCCTCCGCAATTTCATTTTAAGCATTTACAGCCTCCACTCTTGTCAAGGTCAGTCAGAGATACAGCACTCTCACTCTCACTCAATTACACTGTCTACTTATCACCATGGCTCTGGAGTTAGTACTTAGTTTTATACGCTTTCGTACAAAAATACCTTTCTTGAATGTCCGTCAAATTTAACAGATGTGGTGATGGAAATTGGCGTCTCACCAAAAAAGAAAAAAAAAGAAATTCACGAAATATACGTTATTTGGCACATTCTATAGCCCTTTCAGTTAGATGACGGACCTTAATTCCGCATTCACCAAATTCTGATTGAAATGTCCCTAAAGAATAACAGTGAAGTGTAGTACTAATAAGCAAAATTGGCCTATCATGAATGGGGATATACTCTAAGACCAAATTATTAATTTGTTCGAGTTGACGGTTATTTCTGCTTAATATTATCGGCACTGATAGATACAACTATTATTAGAAGAAGAAAAACACATTTATTGGGTCGGATTGATTGAAAGCCTTACACAAATTTAACGACAAAACATATTAACATTAAGTTAAAATAAATGAACATTTTAAACAATATATGAAATATTAACTGTAGGGACTGAATCAGCTAATAAAAATGACTGTCTCTATATTATAGGATTTAGGATGTCTTGAGGCAAGCGTGCTTTAAGGCGTCGATGTCCTGTAACTTGTCTTACTCCTAATTGTTGAATCTCTGCTGGAAGAGTAGTCAGATATTTCATTGTCGTGTCCTTCAGAAAATCTGTGGTGTTGGCTACATCCAGTTCACGATTTAGTTGTGTGTTCCTGATAAACCAAGGTGCTGACACTGCAATTCTTAATATTTTATTTTGAAACTTCTGGATCTTGTAAATCTGCGTCTTCGTGGCTCCCATCCAGACAGGTGCTTCGTCCGTAATTAGGGGTCGAATTAAAGTCTTGTAGAGCATTATTGACAGGGTAAAGCTGTCCAAGTCATTGGTAGGCCTAGGTCAGTTTAGTTTTTATGTGAGTGATCCATGTCGGTTTAGTGTCAAGAACAAGTCCTAGGTATTTCAATGGCTTGTCTTTTGTGTTCCAAAGAATTATGTGATTATTAATGTAAATATTTGAGTCTGTCTGAAATTTGCGGAGAGAAACTATTTTAGTTTTGGTTTTGACTGGGTTGATTTTGAGTTTCCATTTTGAGTCGAACCATTGTAAGCTTTTTTTGCGAGGACGTTTCTGAATAACTGCTTTTAGTTCATTTAGGGAAATAAATTTAACAGACATACTATTCGGCAGTGTTTCATGGTTAAGATTTCCGGGTACATCATTTGGGTCTAGTATATTTCCAAGGTGATCTGCAAATAAATTGCATTTCTCCTCATCCGAAGTTAGCAAGATATTATCCTTTCGAAGAGGTGGTGTAGAGATGTTGGGACGAAGACGCCGTCTGTTTTCCTTCCAAACCCGATCATCGCCACTAGTTAGGTCACTCAGAAACTCCTGGTACTTATTTATTCTGAAGTCGTTGAGCTCTTGTTTAACGTTTCTGGCAAGGTCGTTAAAATGAGCTTTAGCGTCTGGATTTCGAGTCCTGCTCCAGAGACGACGCCATCTGTTCTCCTCTCTAATTATATCCAAAATTTAAGAAGGAATAAAACTGAGACGTCTTTTATGGGGGTCGTAGAAGTATACTGTAGTTGAGGCAGATATTGTGTCGTATACAATATTTTTAAAATATTCCACAGCACTATCTATTTCATTTATGGTGTTATATGAAACTGGAATGATCAAATGTTCTTTTAGGTAAGATTTAAAAATGTCTCGGTTGATTTTTCCGTTTATTAATTTTTCCATGACTGGATGTGACCTAAAATATTCTTGGGTGGACAACTGGGAGGTGATCTGATTCTAATTCAAAAAGCACTGTACTCATAATTGGAAAATTTATGTCTTTAGCTAATGTAATGTCCAATATATCTGGCGGGTAACCTAGCTGGGAGGGGTAGAAGGTCGGCTCGTCGGCTGATAAAACAACTCCTCCAATATTAGATATGTAATCTATGAGCCGCCTTCCACTCCTGTTGGTTATTCGACAGCCCCAGAGTGTATTCTTGGAGTTGAAGTCCCCCGTGGGGAGTGTTGGGTCGGAGTTGAAGACGATGTCCAGGTCTGTTTCTTTGATTTGGTCTGTAGGCCTTAGGTATCCCGCCAGAAGGTTCACAGTGGTATTAGTCCGTGAAATCAGCAAGTCGCAATTCGTCGTGATTAACACCATTCCTTACAACTGTAGCGGCTCCTCCTCGAGCAATGTTAGAGTCCCTATCTTTTCGGTAGACTTTATAATTCCTAATAGAAATTTTGTCCTTATAAGTCGGGTGCGTCTCACTTAGGCAAACTACGGGAATTTGGAGACGCTGCAGGAATTAATTAAAACCTAGCAGTTTATTTTTCAGTCCGTTGCAGTTCTAATTAACTATTTAAAGCCTGTCAAGAGGTAATGGTATGGGACGGTTAGCCAGGAGAAGCAGTGAATAATTCTCCGAATAATTTCATACTCGGTAAGTGTGGAAGTATTATCTGTATTAGTGTCATTATCCCTTGAAGTATCTTCTTGGTTTCTAATTTTGGGTTTCCTATGAGGTACAGGAGGAACACTTCTTGATAATACTCGCAAATATAATGGGTGATTCAAAATGACGACATCTTGGAAACATGAATTTTTAAATTTCAACGTCCACTTATTATTTACAACGAATTTTAACTAGTACTGGTAAAACGCGTGTTACTAGTAACCTATAGATAATGGTTTATCTCTAGGTTATCTGTTTCTTGACACTGGTCCAGACCACCCCAGTTTCAAAAAACATTACACTTTGATTACTTGGTGAATAACTTATAGTATGGCGGGAATCGTGCTATAATAAACTACACAAAATTATGTAGTAGCGTTAATTTTTATGCTACATTATTTAACGCAATAAAATAACAACTTATCTGCCGTGACGAAGCACGAGTTGTCAGCTAGGTTGTTAATAATAAATAATAATCAGGATGAATTTTTGTTTTACTTTTTTATTTATTATTTTTTTACATCAATTGAAATCAAAATGTATACAAAATTATGTGGTGTCGCTTAGCTGCCGGATTTCTCATTTCAATCGGATTGTATGGTGTCTCTGTCCATCTGGCTCATAATATTAAAAAAAAAAAAAAAGAAAAAAATTACTATTCATAAATTTTTTTTGCTAGTAAAGGAGCATACAAAAAAATGAGACCGAGCAGAAGTCGAAGATTCCGATTAAATAATTTCCGGAATTGTTTTTGTGTGCGTAATGGCACCTAAAAGGTCACTTTTCTTCAAGATGTCTATCGATTTGGTGTTTTTCTACTAAAACATAAAAAAAAAAAGAAAACAAAAAGAAGCTGCACGGATGTTTTTGCCTATAATGTCTTCCTTGAACACGAATCCACCGTTATTTCTCAACACTGAGAGACAGTTGTATCTGAAGATTTTATGAAAGCTTGAATGAATCAGAGAGTTATTGGAATTGCTTCCTGGTCGATACGGATTGGGTGCTCGTAGGATCGTACACGGACTGAGGTTAGATTAATTTCCTGATGAACAAGATACTGTTTGTTCTGCTGAGGACCTGATGAAGGTAACCACTGACAAACACTGCTCTGGATATGACCACAGGACTGCACATACTCCTCGCATTAACCAGTCAATCTAAGCAGCTTTGGATACATCTATACCATGTTGGAGGAGAATACAAACCTACAAATTATAAAAAAAGTCCAACTAGAAGGAACCTGTGTCGTTCTAGCGTGTTTCCCTTAATTATCTGTGCTAATTGGAAAGCGAAAAATAAAACTAGTTAGCATATTTTCCAACAGGCACCTACGTACCTGGAATAACAGGCACCCAAGTACCTGGAAAGGGGAAAATCTGGTGGCTGATTACTCTAGTGCGTCGTATGGTCAAGACTCAGATACCTCTACAGTATACGCCTCTCGTGGCCCTTGTGGCCTGTTATGGGATTGATTTATAATATATATATACAGGGTTACTGATAAGTCAACCCACATTCTTCGTGAGGTGATTGCTTAGGTCAAAACAAAGAATTTTAAGTCCATATTTCCTTATCCAAAAGTTACCCGTTATCAAGATATTTAATATTTCAGTTTTGTTTTTTTAAATAAAAAATCACTGTTGCTTAAGTTTTAGGTATTTGTTCTTAATTTATAGCATTTGAGCTGAAGGTTTTTATTGTTTTTGTATTTAAGACATTCAGGACAAACTATTGATTAAATAAAACTATGAAATTTTTACAGGACAACAGATTTTAGGGCCAAATAACTAAAACTTACATTATTTTTTCCTGATACTTGTAACTTTAAGTCCATCTTTCTTAAAAAAAATATTAGTAGCTATCCCTGCAAGTTATACTAAAAACATCTCTGTTAATTAAGCTATACAAAAATGTATAATAGTCAGGTAAAATGCTTATGATTCTTAGAATAGAGATATTTTTTCTGTTTGAAGTTCATTTCAACTATGATGGCAGACCTTGAATTACTAGAAATAAACTGTGGCCCTCATAGTGATGGTCTATCCGAGGTAATAATATCCCGAACCCTTGCACAGCCTCCTCAGCCATCAGTATCCCCAGTCAGAACACTTCTTAATATTGCTTGCAAATGTAATGGGTGTTTCCAAATAACATCTTGGAAAAATAAATTTTAACGTACATTTATTATTGACAACGAATTTTAACATTTACTGGTTAAACTGCTGTTACTGGTAACCTATAGATGGCGGGTTATCTCTAAGTTATCTGTTTCTTGACACTAGTCCGAAGCGTCCCAGTGTCAAGAAACATTATTGATTTGATTACTTATCAATTTATGAATAACATATAGTATGACGGGAACCGTGATATAATAAACTGCAAACAATTATACAGGGTGTCCCGCATTGAGATGTCATAACTTTAGGGGTTTATTCCGCACCCCATTTATAGTTCATTGGCGCAAAAATGAGCGTTCTGTCTGAAAATGTATAGGAGCTACTCAATCTTTTGTATATTTTAAAAACGAGTGGCTTTTCTAAAGAAAAATTGCGTATTCGGGATTTGTGATCATTGTATCGTAAATAACGACCACATTTTTAGAATCTACATTAAATTTATAATAAGAAACACCCGTTATTGAAATATTACCATGTAAATTAAGAGGTTTATTAAAAGCCATATAGACGAGAATGTTTAATATTAGTGTTTTATTAAATTATTCAATATTTTCTTAATCAGCTATTTTTAGACTTAGAGGTTTGCCTTCGCCTCAAAGTTGCATTATTTAATAAACTTCAAAATGGTACCTCCTAGTTTTAGAACAAAATCAATTTCAATCTATTATTTTCTGATTTCTAAGTCAAAGCCAATCAATGTGATTTAGCATGAAGGAGCCATTCAGAACAAATTCTTTACTTTCAAACGATGATGGGGATGTCCCATCCTTCCCAAACTACATGATGTTTAGTACACAAGCCCATGTCTCCACTGAATAGTTTTATGATTTGGAAATATTCTTTTTTGAAAGTTGACGTCTCAAATATAGAAAGAGGTTTTCTTTGGTTATATATAACTAGACACCAAGGATGGGATGGGGAACGTCGGAGAGATCCGAGGGAAAATTGTCGGAAAGGGACAAAAAGGTGTTAGGAGAACATAAAATTTCCTCTAACTCTGCTTCTGCTTCCTGTTCTGCTTCTAAGAACTACAATTAGATTTTTCATATTTAATATATAAAATATAATTGTTGTTTTTAGCTTAATCCCAACGATTCCCAGACTTTTTATTCCCATGACCGCTTACTATTGACAAATCACCACAAACACAATAATCACCCACCTCAAAAGATACAATAACATTTATAAGACACACACAGTAGCAGTTCTGAAAACATCTATGACTTTTAGCGTAATAAAGTTGTGAACACATCTTCCGCACATGCCTTGTTTTAGTCCAAAAATAAAAGAAAGATTATGTTAATGAAATATTCAGTTTGAATGAGATAGGGTAGAGCACTGTTAACAGTTTATTCACATTTGCAAATGGCCGAACAGAAGAAAGATTGAATGGAAAATTTTCCTCATAGTTTCCCAAAAGTGATATTGAACTTCTCCTTACATCAGAGCGGGCTATAGTTATCTATTAAGTATCGAAATTCTTCATCTAGTCAGGATTCGTCGTATTGAGATTTGAAAGGTGTCAAAGGTTCTGGGTTGAGTGAGGCCTTCCAAGTCATCCATATTCAGAGAGTAGTGTGGCTAAGAGTTTCTGCTATATAGCCTTCCAGCACGCCATGGATTCTAATTGCGACTGCCTAACTAATCCACCGCCAGTAAATCACAAGAGGCTTTACGATCTACGTGCAACTTCTTCTTTCCTTTTGAACGCTTCGAGATCGATCGGGCATAAGGCCATGCCGTTTCTAGAGACATGCATTCATTTTTCTTACCACCGCTTCACGGAGTAGCTAGTTTATTCTTGGGCTGAACCGCAAAGACATACACGATAAACTTGTCTTAGATAAAGCGTTAATACATTGTTTAGAATATCATAGATTGAGTCTTTCTAGGATCGCTAGCGTGATGCATGGTGCACGAAGGAGATATTGATGACTTATTAAAGGGCTAAACCAAGGAAGTACTGGCAACTACAAAGAGGAAAGAGCCAATTAAAACCTAATTCATTTGCGATAAGCATGAGTCTCTGGGAATTACGGGCATGAAATAGAGGAAGGAGACATTTTAGTTTAGAAGCGAATGCAGTATACACGAAACAATTGTTGAAACTTGAAGGTCGAGAGGACTTAATGGCAGAAGAGATTGTACTATCTGATGATAAATATTGATTATCGAAAAATATGAGAAATATGATTATTCGTGAATAATCATAATTGAAAAGTGTTTTTATTTATTTCCATTATGGAACTTCATACCATGATTACCCACTCTTTGAATACTTCTGATATCAAAATATTCGTAAATTAATGTAGAGGATTCTAAAAAAAAAAAAACAGTTAGAGGACTCGCCGAGCTACAGGATATTAGTGATGGGTGATAGTCGATAGTTACTATGAATATATCGACAGTTTATGACTACCAATAGTAGCTATCGATAGTCATGAATAGGTAACGGATGTAATTGTATTTACATATTTTTTCACATTCTTAAATCGTAATTTTTTGAAGTAATTCAGCACGTTTTAAGTTTAAGCATTTAAACAGGTTTTTATTTTACATAATTTTCCATATTTTATCAAAAATCTATATTTTTACATATTCTGCCATGAATACATATTTTTGCAACACATTTTGATATACTTTTCTTTTTGCAATTGAAAAAATAATGGGGAAACCGAGAAAGAATGCTTGACCCATTGAGTCTAGATCCCGGTCTTTTCTAATTGCAAGAAGCAAAGGTGGCTGGCAGCCATGCTTCCCCGGCGCTAATGTCTAGGAGCAGATGCTCTTTAAAAAAAAAAAAAAAATATATATATATATATATATAACAAATTATTGTTTAACAGTTGTATTATTCCGTTAATCTACTCTCTAAAACAAGTGAATAAGCGAAAGAATCATGCCAATATCATTTTCAACACTCCAGATATAAAATAATGAACTTTCAACCTATTTTATTTTATTTCTTAGCTCCTAAAACGCATTGGACGGAACGCTCGGACACGTGTCGAATATTTTTGGATGCAAAATCACCAGACAAAAATGGGCCTGATCGGTGACCCAACGTCAATTTACGTTAGACAATTTAAAAATGCATTTTGTTGCAAAAAAGTTTCAAAAGTAATGTTCATCCGTAGAAATTTTCAACTTCTTTTTCCCCTTTTTAAAAAGGAGTTCCTAATTTTTATTTATTCATTATTTTTCAATATGTTATAGAGTTTTAGTCATTTTATTCTATATATGTTCAACTTTTGTTCTTTCCATTTATAATAATAAAGTTCTTGCTAGTTATTTATGCTTTTCTCTTCAATATTTTATAGTGTTTTCGGTATTTTTTACTCCATATTTTCAATTACTTCAATTCAATAAATAGTTAAATATATATGCACATATTTCGAATTTTATTTTACATGAACATCCGTTCCCTAGTCATCAACTATCAATCGAATTTTTTACTTTTTTTTTCTAGATTTAAGTTCTGAACATCTGGAGGGATGTGGTATTAAATTCTGACACGAGAGGTGGCTCTTACCGATACTGGTATGAAGTTCCTTGATTTATTTAAAGCCAGTTCATAACATGTTTAACGCGAAAAAAGATTAAGAAAGCTGAGGACATGCAAAGCAGATTCGATTACAACTATTCGAAATTACTTGCAGCAACATCACTCCCGAACAAAGCTTGTCCATAACAATTGTGGAAAGAAAAATAACCGTCTCGTGAATACAACCAACTACATAATGTAGCCAGGAAATACCTTAGTGTTCCAGGCTCGTCTGGACCCTCAGAACGTGTATTTACTTCCGCTGGAAAAATCATTTCTGAGCAGCAGACCAGAATAAGCCAAAGAAAAACGGAAATGTTTGGTTTCCTTGCTGGTAATATGTGGCTAAAGAAGTATAACTAAACCAGTTTGAAATAATTGCACTTTTATTGTGTCTCTTGATATTTTTTTCTTTGGAAGTGTTTTTTATAATTAAATACATTTTTTTACGTTTCTAACCTTGTTGTAATCTTATAAATTTATCTAATCCTGCAAGTAATAAATAATTGAATTTAATAACATTAAATTCTTTATTGGACGTACGGAATACATAGGGGAAGACGCTATCCATATAGATAAATAGAGTGCATTTAATAAGAGAATTCGCGGAAACTTCGAAGCCTATGGAAGCCCTTTCAGAACCCAATTATGGCTAACATGCTGATCTACCTTCAATTCACAAAGAAACACAATAAAAGTAATACTGTAGATAAACCACAATTTTAACCATTGCTGTGAAGCTCATCAGGTGAATAGATGAAAAAGAAGTAAAATTACCTATATTATTAGTTATGAAATAATAATAACTGGATTCACATATTAAGCCAGATGTTTAAATGTTAACAAATTACTCCTCATTACTTATGTATTCAAAATTACAAGTTAGAAGAGTTATCATTGAATAGCTTCTGAATATTTAAATGTCTAATTGACAGAGTATTCAGCGATGGAATAATAAATAAGACAGAACCATGGAATGATTTCATTTATCCGAAATTTAATCAGAGGAATGTTTATTAAACGGATCTTCAAAAGAATTAATAATGGAAAGAAATTAAAGGGGGACTGAAAAGAAGTTAAAATGTGGAAGATGAGAAGTGAGATAAAGGGAAGGAAAAAAATTCCTCATTGCAACAATTTGTAGCTGCTTCAAGTGTCATCTCTTAATTCGTTCCAATTAAAAAAAAAAAAAAAAAAAAAGGGAAAAGAAGGGCGGCTGTTCTAGGGGGTTGGGGATGGACGAAAGAGTACTTCCTTCATGGTCTGTAGGGTTTGAATCTTTGTGATGCAAACTAGGTAGATAGGACTTCAAATTCCAAGGGATGGGGAAATTTGCTGGAAGGGGCTCCGGTTATAAAATTGAGGCCCACCGCAAGAGGCGAAATTCATTCTCGCCCCTGCCCCCCAATTCAAACTCTCACACTCTCGTTTAACCCTTTTCTCTCGCCTTTTATTGTTCACATTTTATATGGGCGAATAAATAAGGACTGGGGGAATTTCTTGCGGTGCTCCTCCGACGAATCGTATATATTTAAATGTTACCTGGGGAATTCAGAGAGCTGAAAAATAAAAAGAATGAGAATTCATAAGCTGGATGTGAATGGAGTTATTTTCCTCCCTTCTATCAACATCCACCAATAGATAATTCGAAGGAGCGTAACAGCAATTTTCCCGCAGAGTTTTCTTTCAACAGAAATCCTGAGCAAACAGACACAGATTTATAGTATTTGTTGATGATGTTTTACTTAAAGTAGCCAAGGAAACCATTATACAGGGTGACCACGAAAAATAGACGGCCAAACTTTGGGAATCGATGCTGGATGAGAAAATAAAGAAAAAAAAGTCCTTTAGCATATAACTCTTTTTGTTTCGTTTCCGAGGGAAAAAACACAATCCTGAAAGATAGGTATTCTATCACAATGCCATCATTCTATCATAAAAATCATTAATGTATATGTCATCCCCCGAAAAAAAATCTTCTTGGTCGAAAAAATTAACAGACGCCTAGTAAAGCTAAGGGCCATGTTCAACAAAATTCAAAATAGCTACTTTCCATTGGAGGAAAATGCTAAAATACAAAACAAAAAACTCAATTCTCAATAAAAATAAAGTTTCAATTCTTAAAGCACTATATATTTTATTTTAAAACAGGACGCATTCATTATTACAAAATTACGCTTTCTTCTACATAATAATCAATTTAAAAACTATTCAAAGGTCTGGCTCCTTGCAGCAATACAAGCATCACATCGCACCTTTGTCTTATTGTCATTTGGCAGGCATGCCATCACCCTAGATGGCATTTGTGCAATAGTCTGCTTTAATATTTTTCCAGGCCCATCTGATGCAGCGGATGAGTTGCTCACTTGAGCCAGTAGACTCCCTGTAGACCAAATCTTTAATGAGTCCCCGTGCGAAGAAGGGCGTGAGATCTGAAGATCGAGCCGGCCCCATACAATAAATAAATGAATAAATAAATAAATATATATATATATATATATATATATATATATATATATATATATATATATATATATATATATGTCGACTCGCTTTCTCACAGCCTCAAAAATGGTCGATTTTAATGAAGTTTGGTACAAAACTCTTTCGTATAATTTGAAAGGTTAAGTTCGCTAACGAACAGAATCCGTCCACCGGAACATGGTTTTTGGAGCAGAATATATATATATATATATATATATATATATATATATATATATATATATATATATATATATAATAGCATTAACAGTAAACCAGGCTCTCCCCGGTCTAGTGGCTTAGATTCACATGCAGGAGATGGGGGTTCGAGTCCCTCCGGTGGCAGAAACTGTTCTCATCTTAGGGCTCGTTGGGAAGGTTCCTTGCCACACCTTGGAAGTCTGCATTAATGACTCAGTTTTCGGTTCGCTGTAGTAAAAAAGAAAATAGGAAACCATTAAGTACAAACCGAAACGTTTTGAGAGATGTGGCCAACCTAAATGGCCGCCATCGGGATTGTATACGTGACAGTTTTTTTTCCAAAACATCCCTTCCCCTCTTTTCTTAACTTCACGATGACAACAGTCAACGATTTGGGAAAAAATGTAACCGTAAAGCCTGATTAAAATTTGAAACGATTCTAGATAGGTCAATTCTATAAAAGATCGGCCCTTTGAGTTCGATTCAAAAGATCGATATATTGTGTTAAAAAGATCGGGCATCTCTACCTCCCCCAAACGTCCCGGCTGACTGTCCATTCTTGAATTTCCTAAGCTAATATTAAAGCCAATATCTAAGTCATAGAAGCCTAAATTAGGCAGATTACATATAAAAACGGGCTGGTGACCACCGTTGTACAGGCGAGTAATGCAAGCTCGCGTGAACGTCCGAAGAAGGAGCTAATTGTTTCTGGATGGTAATTGTTAAACGTCTACCGAACATGAATCGTGTAACTCGCCTATAACTTCCTTTTAATTAAGGATCCACGGTATTAAAAGCGTCATGTCAGTCAAACCGACTGTCAGACTTCGTTTGAACTTCCACCGCCTCCATCTCCTGGTTATGTTCCTGGATCGATCAGCAGGTTAAAGAACTTATAAGCACGCCTTCCCACTACAATACGGACCCTCCTTTCCCTAATTAGGCAATATATAAATACATTTTAGAGACGAAGATTATGTTTATTTTTTTTTTCTCTGTGTCAATTTTCATATCTTTGAGAAACAATTCTATCCCGTTTCCTATCCTGCCTTATGATCGTCCTTATCCCAATTCCGCTGAGAGTATTTCAATGAATACCTTTCATCCCGCTCCAAACAAGATTGTTCTTTGCGGACAGCCATTCTTAAAATCGTGAAGATTCATTCAATTACCTTCCCCGCTGAAACGCAGCAATGGGAACCTAGGCTAGAAGTCGTAAAGAAAACGCGTTCCTCCTCTCCACACACCTAACCACAGTATTTTCCTCTAATCCTCTAACTGGTCCCTCCTTCAGGTAATCTTCGATGAAAACATCATAAAAAACATTTGTAACTGTTAATGCAAATCATTGAGAAATGTAAATGCGTATCGCTCTTGTAGCGGTGCTCTAATAAATGAATAAAAAAAAAATAATAATAATATGGCATATTTTTATTTATTTATTTAATGACTGCTCCACAACTTAGGCGATTAGCAGATACGTCAGCGCTGTGTTCCACTGTAGACAGTAGCAGTTTGATATTTAATAATTATGTTTCTTGACATTATTCGCAGATTTACGGTTTAGAGATATAAATAGTATGACATATACACGAACATATTTGTTATACATGCACAAATATGAGCTTATACGGCACATATGAATTCTAATATGGGGTAACTAAAATGATAAATTCTGTAATACTGTAGGATATTCTCTTTGCATAGAACATGCAAATGGAATGACATTGGATTATAAAAATATATATATATATATATATATATATATATATATATATATATATATATATTAGAGCTACACAAAAAAATATTAGAGCTAGTACATTAATCGCAGAAAGTCATTAACATTATCCGGAAGAGGGCCTGGAAATCCTAATGTCCTTTATAATGTCTGGTAGAGGAGACAAAACCTCTTAAAAATAATATGCAATAAGAAGGAAGGTGGAGACTAGTCCAGGCAGGCCTGCCAACCGTCGCTAATGTCAACCATGAATATTTAATGAGCCTTACTCCTTCGCATCGCAGCTATTTAGGCGCCAATGTATTTCCATAACCCTATTTCTTCCATGTTACTGTGCATCCACCCACAAAGAAGATTTCAAGCCGACGCACAGTGTAACGAAGGAGTGAGGATTATGGACAAAAATCATTGTCCACTAGTTATTTTCAAATAAGCATTTTTATTAACTGAAATCAACTCAAAACAATGTAACCATAGTATAATAATGCATACTATACGGTTATAATAATATTAATTGTAATATTAATAGAAATAATATAGCAGGTAATAATATTATTAATAACAATATTATAAAATATATTGTAACTGTAACATATAATGTAGTAATAGTATAGTAGTAAATTATACTTATAGTAATATTGCCATAGAATAATATTATTTTACCATTTTCTATGAAATTATTAAATATTTCTTTTAATGTCGAGTCTGAATCGTTTTTGGATTCTCGTCGTGGAAACGTTCCCACACTTTTTACATATAATAAAGGACTAAACTGGCAGATGTTTTTAGTATTGCTTAATATTTCTTTAGGAGCATCCTGCAGATTAAATTGAATCATTTGGCCAAGGATTAATACCGTCTTTTTGAATTTATCCACATTTTTTTTCAAATTTTGAAGAAAAAATAATGATGGATCTAAAAAAAAAAAATCATTGGAATCGGCAAATTTCGGCAAACTAAATTGCCCTCAGTACACTATACTTGAGGTAAACTTTAAGCTCTATAAAACTTGGGATGTGTTCAGATGAAGTTTTTTTGCTATGGTCTATCAAAGTTATGTACTTAAAAAAAAATTCAAAGATCAATGAAGAATAATTCAGGATAAATAATAAGGGAGTAATTACCCATAATCAATTATATCAGATAAAAGAAAAGTCCGTCACGCAGGAGCTGCATAACTAAGCACTTTCCTCAGAATTTGGGTAGTGTAGACTGCTTTCCAGAACAATTTGCTTAAAATATCCTACATAAATAAAATAAAAACATGAATAGTTCTCTTTTAAATCTATAATGAGTAACTGATCAATTATTAATTTGCTTCCAGAGTTATGTTTACACATGGTACCTATTACACTACGTAATAAATACAAAAAACCTCATATTATCGTATTTTGATCTAACGCAGGAACAGGATACAGTCACTCTAGTGGTAGAAAGCGCTCCTTGCGGCGGCTTTGTCAACCTACGTCTGGCGGGCTTTTCTATTGAAATATATTACAAATTAAACCCCCACTTTCCGATTGACCGATTCATCTCATTTTTACAACACTTCTTTCTCATGAGTTACCCACGACGTATACCGCGTTTCGTTACAATACAGCAGAAATTACGACCGGTATGAGTATATTAGGAATTTGGGTCCGGAGTAAACCCCCCCCCCCTTCTAATGAACCGATTTAGTTTATTTTTACAACACATATTTACCTGTAGATTACCACTACGAATACCGAGTTTCGTCGAAATATAACAAAAATCACGGCTGGTAGTGGTGAATTGGTATTGTGGGTCCGGAGTAAACCCCCCTCCTATCGAACCGATTTAGTTTATTTTTACAATACATATTTACCTGTGGATTACCACTACGAATACCGAGTTTCGTCGAAATATACCAAAAATCACGGCTGGTAGTGGCGAATTGGTATTGTGGGTCCGGAGTAACCCCCCCCCCCCCCCTTCTTATTAACCGATTTAGTTCATTTTTATATCTCACTTTTCTCTCTATATTACCACTACGAATACCAAGTTTCGTTGAAATATAACAAATATTACGGCTGACATAGTCAAATTAGTGTTTTGGGTTCGGGGTAAACCCCCCCTTCCGGTGGACCGACTTTGGTGGTTAACGAACTCGTTCTATCGTTTGCTAATTGAATGCTATATACCAAGTTTCGTGACGAAAAAACAAAAACTCTGGCCGCTATCGTGTTAACAAACACATATATATATATATGCATATATATATATATATATATATATATATATATATATATATATATATAAATTTTAACGGGGGTAATTTTCGGTGTCTACTAGGTAGGATCGATAAAGATTTGAAGAAATTTTTCAAAAATTCCGACATGAGTCCAACCTCAATAACTACTTTTCTTCGGAGGAAAGTGCTAAAAGGAATAGTTTTGACGTAATCTCCTTCGGATGACTTAATAAAAACACTGTCCTATCTTCAACGAGAGAGGCTCAAACTGATTGTTGGTGTAAAGCAGGCTTTAAAGACTTTGCCTTGTTTATAATACTGCTAATGTGTTTGTTGATCAAAATAAAACTAATATTTATTAGTTTTATACGATTTTAATTCCTTTAATAGTTTCTAAACGTAGCTAGAGGATTAAAAATTAAATATAAGAAAACAAAAATTTAGGTTTTTGTCCATTGGACGTTACACTGTGCGACGGTTGAGCAATTAACAAATCCCTCTTGCAGTAAGTATTTTTGCATTAAATTGGATTTATCACTAAAATGAGTATTTCAGTAAAATAAGCCAAGAAAATGTGAAAGGTATTAGTAATACGTTTGGAATGGTTGTGGCTAATCATGATGGCATATACATAGGTTTGTTTTTAATCTCCTATCTATGTAACGTTCCTCATACTACTATAACTGAAGTCGTCATTATTTCTTATTTTATAGCAACGAATTAACCTACGAGAGATTTTTTTTTTTTTTTTTTTTTTTTTTTTTTTTTTTTTTTTTTTTTACGGCGCATCTATAACTTGGCCATTAGCGCCCCTACGAGAGAATAGAATTTTATTCGCCATGAAGTAGGTAAATATTTACGTACAATTGATTTTAACAGAGAAGGAGAATTATTTCCTACTGACAGTTACCTGCGCTTTGTGAGAACTGCTCTATCCAAATTCTTCAATATGTTGTTGACATTTTTAACGAAATACTAAAAAAAAAAAAAACAAAAAAAAACGGTCATTTCTATTCTAAGCTTTCCAAATGTCACTAGGAATAAGTACGGAGCTGCGTTAAGATGACGCAGTTCCTGCGAGTTGGACTTTTTAATTAGCTATTATTAAGCTGCGGACTTAATTAGCTACCTTAAAAGCTAATTTGATAATAATGCAAGATAAACACAAATTTTGAAATCACAGTGATGGATGCAATCCCTACACGAATTGTCAGATGGAACGAAAAAATAAATTACATCACTACTATTTGTGCTACTACTTCTAAGTTAGTTGCTTTGGATGCAAAACATTAACATTATGAGCCACGAAATCAACACCAATAGTCAACATCCTACCCCTGAAAAAAAGAACCTAAAAAGTATTATAGTTTTAATGAAAAGCTTACTTAATTTTTGGATTAATTTTCTTCCAGTGAGTAGCCTTTGCAAGGTACTACACTACTTAATGAATCCATAAAAACTTCTCATATTGTTTTTTATAAAGCTTGAAGAATAATAAAAACAGAAATTACGGATTGTGAAGATTTGAAGAAATGTAAACAAAAATTCTTTCTTGGGTGCAACCTCAAAGAATGTACTTCTTATGTATAATCAGTTTGATGATTAAAAAAACTAAAGCGTCAGTTCCTTCATTTGTTTTGTAAACTGGTTACGTTTTAGCCTTCTTGGCGCAGGCTGACCTTCATGAAGTTCTCAACCATGAGACGAATTTAATTATAGGCCATTTACCATTCATTCGGGAAAATTAATAAACCAACCTCAATCGCTTCCGGAAATGTATCCCTATCACCATAAAAAAATAAAGGCATTCCTGAAAGCTTATGAGTTATTTTCGAATAAATATTTTTTTTTTAAATAATAATAATATTGATTTTGTAAATAAATTCCAATTCATCATTCTTGATCGCTTTATAAGCCACGTATATCTCATCTTATGACTCCTCTCCAGGGAGGAAAACCTCTCCTGGGGAGTATTTCCCTCGTGGGGAGGGTTTCAGTTATATATTGATGATATTATACTAACAGAGCATTGAAAAGCTAATTAAATGCTTATTCAAGTCAATTTTATAGCTGAAATTATTTCTATCGATCCGGATTTCTCTGCAAGCCTTATTGGTAAAATAGTTAATTCCAAGGAGTTATGATTATACAAGGACGGAGTTGAATTCATGAAAACGATGTGCCCATTATTTTCAAGGTAAAGAAGTATTTTTTCCGGTCCATCGACTGCTTATATCATTAGCACCATCCTCATTAGATTTATTTTTTTAAAGACGAATTTAACCAGTACTATATATTATACTAAAGTTTTGTTGCATCCTTTTTAAAAAATATCGGATCAACCATAAGAAAAATCTCTAAACCTAAACAAGATATATTCACAGATTTACACGTACTTATTTACAACAGATATAATCATACCATTAATAGTTTCACATACAAAGAAGCACACTGTTCTAACACGATTATTTAATAAATTACTTTCACGCCATTATAACACATTAATTAACAAAGTCTATATACACATATTTAGAAAATTTCTTTACATTATTAAAAAATATGTCTTATTATTGGCATAAAACACGTATATCTTTCAAACACTTGAAAACTCTTTTCACTGATGGTTCTGTCCTACTCCTAGCCTAGCTTGTTACAGCCTAGAGCAGTTCATCAGGATGGACGTTACATCGCTCGCAATGGGTTGCTAAGGAAGCAATAAAAAAATAATATTATTCATTGAAGGACTTAATAATAAATAAAGAGGGGCAAGAAGTATGAAAAACAATAAGAGAAGAGTAGAATTAAAGTGAAGTTCGTTTGTGACCCGAGGAGCTAAATATATAAAAATACGTTAGAATGAAGAAAAAGGAGCGTAAATTTAAATATATATGAATATACTTATAGTACTATAGTATATATAATTATATGATAGTTATGCACAATATCGTATACCTCGTTGATGCGCCGTTAAAAACGAAATTAAAAAAATATCGTATACAGGAAGTCACAATTAAAATCCCAAGGAATTATCAGTAGTTTTAATTAAAATTAAAAAAAAAATGTATAAATGTTTAAAAAATTTAGACAGGAACGCATGCTAAAGATGAATAGAATCGTAGCAAAGTACGGAGATAAAACATCATCCGAGGCCCTAAAAACATTTATAAAAAGATTTGAAGAGGAGCAGACTGAAAAGCAATACAACGAGATAACGACTGTTCTCAATGGACGAGTACTGAATGAGCGTTGCCACGTTATGCTCAACATTGAAGCCTAACAATCTGAACACTAATGTTGCTCATGTTGGACACGGCTTAATGGCAAAATAGCGTGTGTAGTCGCTAGCGTCCTGAGGCGAGTTCCCGATAAATACAGGCCAGGAATGAATTGCTACGAATTAAGCGGGTCATTTTCGTTTGACGAGTATTTCGTTACGTATCGCCATTCATGGTTCGTATAATGCTCATTCAAATTAGGCGTCCATATCCGATTATTTTATCAATAAATATAATAGAATGTTATGTAATTCTTAGGCGATGGCAATGATCTGTACAAATAGGATGCTAGCTTGCAATAGATATGTTATAAATGAAGGGGTCGGGGCAAAATAGTGCCAAGCAACATTCTTAACAAAAGTTAACTGTAGATGCTATATGTTGGATATTATGTGAGACTATCAGTCTATGATGGAAATTCTACTAAAATATGACTACAATCTCTGTATGCTACTGAATCCTGTTGTCCCTAAACATTTCAACTGATACTCCTACATATTATCCAACATTGCAGCTAAACTGATACTCCTACATATTATACAACATTGCTAAGTTAAGTTTTGTTAAAACTTTTGCTTGGCACTATTTTGTCCAGACCCATTCAAAAGTAATCTTGCGTTGGAGAACCCACTGAGCAAAAACTCTTAAAGAACACTTTATCAAAACATGTGAGCAAGGAAACTTCCAAACTAAACAAAACTGGCATAATGTACAAGCTACCAGGCCGTAAAAGCTGCCTTCCTGCTTAAGTAGGTCCCCACTCAAGTAGATGACCACAACAAATAACTAGTTTCGTTGAAATACAACAAAAATTGCGGCCGGTATGGGCAAATAACTAGTTTGGGTCCGGAATGGACTCCCCTCGAGATGGACCGATTCCTGGTTAAAGAACTCATTAATCATTTGTTAGGGTAATAATATATACCAAGTTTCGTGACGAAAAAACAAACACTCCGATGTTAATGATAGTTTATCAAATGTTCGACATGATTGGCATAACTTTTTATTTATGAACCAATTGACGTAAAACAAACACTAAATTCTAAGTGATGCTTACTTCAATATATTAGTGAAAACCGCATCTACATCGGATAAGCCGTTCCTGAGATTAGCACAACGCATAGGCAAACAGACAAAAATTCTAGCAATCATTGTTTTGGGTACTATTGCGTTGATAAAGGCCTCCAATAATATTTTTCCATATATCTTCACAGAGAGCGATCCATTACAATTTTATTATTTGCACAGAAAATCGTTAAATCGGCGTTAGGGGATAAGAAACCAATAAAGTTTGGTATGTATCACTGTATCTAAAATTATACATTAAAAAAAAAAAGATACTATTATACTGACTTTCTTTGACATTGCGCTGATGCCATTTTTTTTTTTTTTCTTTTTTTTTGGGCCTGTGTTTATCTTTTTACCTACTCTCAACTAAGTTTTGTATAAAAAAAACTTTAAAATAATTGTATACCATTGTATACATATGTACATGTATACCTAATTGTATACCTAATTAAAAAAAAAAAAAAAAAAAAAAAAAAAAAAAAAAAAAAAAAAAAAAGAAGAAGAAGGGTTTAAACGTACTGTTACAATGAAAATTTTTTCCTAGTGTTGTGATTATTCTAGATTAGAAATATGTACATATTTTTTTTTTCATGAAGGCTGCTAACTACTATTATAGGAATGGTTAATACTACCCCCAAAACAGGATTTAGGGGGAATAATCCTTCTAACATTATTATCGGGGTCTCCCCATGGTCAAGCGCCTTAGATTCTCATGCGGGAGATGGTGGGTTCGATTCCCACCGGCAGGAATTTTCTCATCTAACGGCTCGTTGGCTGCACCTTGGATGTTGGCGATAATGGCAAAAAAAAAACGATTGTTTGTTTTGAAAAGAAAAATTTGCTTGCATTTTCTCGGGACACTGTATGGAGTGCATTGTTTGCTGAGTGCACTACTGAAACTTTTGAAGTATAGATTTTTCTGAAAATCTGACGTTTTCTTTTAGCCGAATCTGAAAAATAACCTTGACCTAATCTTGTGTAATAACTAGAAGCGAAATATAGTAAGTCGATTAAATGGATTCATAATAATATAATGTAGTGTTTATAAAATAATGTAAAGTGCTGCTCTCAGTATGAAAATTCGCTTTTCTATATCGGTGCCTGTGGAAACCACTTCCAGTTTTAAAAGAGAAGTGCCTCCCAGTGGGACCTCGCCTTGACAGGCCTGGCGTGCTTCACGCTACCCCTTGTCCCATCAGTCAATCCTTCTAATACCTCGTCCAATTTCATATTCCCACTTATATTATTCAATAATCTGATTTTCTCTTACTGAAATCGAAAATCCAACGATTATGGACGTGTTCAAGAAATTAGGTGCCGAAAGAAATGAGTCTGAGAAATTCCGTTCTTAATATCATGTATCGATTGATAATGATCTAAAACAAATGAACTAATTAATTATGAGATTGCATTGAACAAGTAACATTTGTTGTGATGATCCTCCAGTTAGTAACTTGTTAGGTGTCTTACAGTAATATGATAAGGTCACAACAAGAAAAATAACTTAATGTGACTTAATCACTCCCGAATGACCTGACTTAATCACTTGCAAATCTTCTGAATTAATCACTCGCTAAGTAGTCAGAGATATTGTGTCTGCTGCACTTCGCAGCTAATCACAACACTCTTAAATGTTACTTTTATTTCACTTTAATGAAACAAACTCTAAGCTCAAATCGCACTCCATTGTTCTTTCACTCACTTCTAATAATACAGTACTTAAACAGCTCGTTCCTAGGTACCTACGTGATTGGCATAACTATTTATATATGAACCAATCGACGTAAAACAAACACTAAATTCTAAGTGATGCTTACATCAATATATTAGTGAAAACCGCATCTACATCGGATAAGCCGTTCCTGAGATTAGCACAACGCATAGGCAAACATACAAAAATTCTAACAATCATTGTTTTGGGTACTATTGAGTTGATAAAGGCCTTCAATAATATTGTTTCCATATATCTTCCATTTACAGAGAGCGATCCATTACAATTTTATTATATGTACAGAAAATCGTTAAATCGTTAGGCGTTAGGGGATAAGAAACCAATAAAGTTTGGTATGTATCACTGTATCTAAAATTATACATTAAAAAAAAATACTATTATACTGACTTTCTTTGACATTGCGCTTATGCCATTTCTTTTTTTTTGGGGGGGGGGCTGTGTTTATCTTTTTACCTACTCTCAACTAAGTTTTGTATAAAAAAAACTTTAAAATAATTTAACATTTATTTTTTTAAAAACATTGTATACCTAATTTTCAAAAAAAAAAAAAAATAAAATAAAAAAAAAAGGGTTTTAACGTACTGTTACGATGAAATTTTTTTCCTAGTGTTGTGATTATTCAAGATTGGAAATATGTATATATTTTTTTACCTCATGAAGGCTGCTGTGAGTCTACTGAAACGCTCTTTCCTAGGTACCGCTCTTCAATTCAAGCTCTGTAGCAACCATGCTATAACAGTCTCTTGTGCAGCCACAAACTATTTTTTGTGGCTGCACATTGCAAGATGTGTCCATTTTAACATATCGCCGTTGATAAATTGCCAGGGACTAGCCCCGATCCGGGAATTCGTCATTTTTCAATTCTCCTTCTCAACAAAAAAAAAATCGTGCAAACTGGAGAAAACGAGAAATCTGTCATCATAATTTCTCGAGAGTACTTGAATGAACATAGGATTGAAGGACGTTAGAGGAACAGGACAATCCTATGCTTTCCCCTGTCCTGGGAATTATGAATGACCCCTGCCACGTTTTGTTAACGTCGGATCCTAAAGAAATCCTCCTCAAGACGTTTTCCTTCAGCTCTTTCTGTTTTTCTATTCTTCTTTTCCGCTTTTTTCTTCTAATCCTACAGAATGATGGACTCGACGACGGTGATGAGTGTTCACTCTAAATCATCAGATCCTGTGGTTTAGTGATATATTTCCTCTGTCCTACCGTTTTCAAAAGGGTTCGTCTAACAAATGATCACCCTGTCGCATTTTGTATTTCTTTGGATATTTTTCTTTAGGTCTACAACGATTCAGCTGTTCCTCCTGAGGATAATTTTAGTATTGTCGATGGTGAAATACAGATAAACACAATATTTCTTCTTTCAATCGCCATAAATCATTTCACTTTTCATCTTGATACAAAAGCAGCACAGTATAGCACATGATATAACGTATTTCAGATAAATTAATTCGTTCTAGTAAAACATTTTATTAATTTATTTAAAATTTAACGTCCATGATTATTAACTATGAATTTTGGGACGGATTACCTTTCTAAAGAAAAGCCACCACCTCTAGTGGGAATCGACCCCACGAACTTTTTGGCACAGAGTGTTAAGTGCTCACGCCTTAACACTCACGGCTACCGGGCCTCCGTAAAAACACATTTTACAAAAGATAATGACAGCGTTCAATAACTAATGTAAATAGTGCATTATTTCTTTATTTATATTAATTTTATCACACCGTGTCATGAGTATCGCAGTTTGCCAAGCGGATTAAGAAAAAAATCTGTCAAGCAAGAGCTACATTGCTATGTTTTTATTATTATTTTTTTTTAATAATAACAATAAAAACGCAATTACTTTTGAACAGAACACTCTTTAAAGGTTTTAATTATCAGAGATTAATCACTTATTTCTACATACAGTATAATCACATTTATAATTCTGTTAATGCAAAGAATTATGCTTAAATGAATCTCGTCGAGAGCATTCGTATTCAATGAACAACATATCTTTCAACTTGGGAAGTGAACAAGTTTATTATTTTTAATAATGTCAGAGTAATGTTTTTCCGATTAATTTTGCGTCATCCAAATGTTAAAATGTCTTGTTCTTTGTTAAAGAGTGTTGGGTAATGTATTAGCGATAGAGCCTGACAGCTGATGCTGCTCGTTTAATCGTTCAGGAGCAAATATGTTTCACGGTGCAATGCACATCACTCGAGCTGCACATTGGAGGTACATGGCAAAGTACATGTTATGTTTGACATGAGAAAGATGTGTAAGAGGTTTTTATCAACTATTCTATGTCGGGTTGACGTAAATTATTTTCTTCTTGCCTGTAGGATTGATGTTTTCCAAGGTTTCAACTTGTCTAAATCACAGGTACTTCTTTATCCGAGACTCCTTTTCACTCAGCAAACAATGCACTCCATACAGTGTCCCGAGAAAATGCAATCAAATTTTTCTTTTCAAAACAAACAATCGTTTCTAAAAGTTTTTTTTTTTTTTTTTTTTTTTTTTTTTGCCATTATCACCAATATCCAAGGTGCAGCCAAAGAGCCGTTAGATGAGAAAATTCCTGCCGGTGGGAATCGAACCCACCATCTCCCGCATGAGAATCTAAGGCGCTAGACCACGGGGAGACCCCGATAATAATGTTAGAAGGATTATCCCCCTAAATCCTGTTTTGAGGGTAGTATTAACCATTCCTATTATTCTCATCCAGTACAAACGTTATTTCATTATGAAGTTATTTCGGAAAAAAATATTTTGCTTCTCTGTGAAATAATTCATTTCACAAATAAAAAATAATGAAATCCTGGTTTAAGGAAGTAAATAAATTTGTATAACCCCGCCTAGCCGCTCTGCGTGATTTTAGCCAGCAAGAATAAAAATCTATACCATAACTAACCTCCTGAAATCTTCTTATGAGTAAAGATACAGCCAATCGTTCCCTCAATCTGATTAGAATCGCCATGTCGAGCTGCATATTATAAAAATTAGTTAATCTTGGGTGGCCAATCCTTAGCCCAGACAGACAGTAAACATTAAATTAAGAGAGATTATGGCCCCCTACTTTCTCCAAGAAGTCAGAGTTTAATTTCTCGTCTTCTGTTAAAAAAAAAGTCCCCGGAGGTACTACAGGTAACTTAGGACTTGACAAGAATTTGTGCGAGGTGTAGGTCTAATCTGAGCACGTACTGACGTCCCCAGGTAAAAAAATCTGTCATCTTCCCGCCAAAGGATTTGTTCCGTTGTCTTGAAAGTGAATCGGATACTTGTACCTGTATTTTTGTGTTCATGTCTCTATTTTTATATTTCTTGTTCATAACTATCTAGTGACAAGGGAAAAAAAAGTCCGACTCGCAGGAACTGCATCATCTTAGCGCGGTTACGTACATCTCGAAGAAATGGAATAGATTAGCATCACACAACTTACACAGAAGTGGATAATTCTTAATCTGTATAAGGGTGGGTTTACACTTGATAGTTATGCAGGATATTTATGTCATAGAGAAATTGCGACTAATGAAAACCATGTAAAATGTATTTCTGCAATAAATTCTACATGGTAGAATGGTTTTGCATTAGTCGCAATTTCTCTGATATAAATATCCTGCAATAACTATCAAGTGTAAACCCACCCTAAGTCAATACAATTATGTACTGAAAACGTACTTACTCTTTGACTACTGCTGAGAAGGCTCTATTCTAAACAACCAAAAATTCGTTGTCATTTTAAGTATCTTGTTTTACTAGCAAATTCGTTTTACTGTTATAATCAACTGTAAATATGTGCTTCATGGCGAATAAAATTCCATTCTGTCGTGGGTTAAATCTTTCTATAAAATAAGAAATAACGATAACTTCAGTTGGAGACTATGAGGAAGGTTATATAGATAGGAGAATTCAAAACAAACTACGTCATCATGATTAGCCACAGCCATCTTGATTACCACAGCCACTCCAAAGTTATTACCAATACCTTTCACCGTTTCTTAGCTTATTTTACTATAATACTAATTTTACTGATAAATGCAATTTAAAACAAAAAACAACCAATTAAAAAGTGAGATAAACAAAGAGAAAAAACCTTTCAAAACAACAAAACAAACACTTTTTAAGATTAAGCGCTTATATCTCTGATTGACGTTGCCCCATCGAATATTGCTTCAGAACCTTTTTTGTAGAGAATTTAGTAAGCATTCGAATGGACACCTTCCACTTACCACGATTTCCCAACCGTTATCGAGATATGTACGAAGATCCGAAAACTTTTCATGTATATTAATAAAATAATTTTTTTCGCATACTTCCTTAACTCCAAATATAACCAAAATTTAAACATCTTAGTTGGGATTAATTTACAAGATGTAGAAAATATTTCAATTGAATCCCGCGATTCTATATACCCACAAAAAAATAATGACTTACAAAAACATTGATTCCACTTTTCT
Organism: Gonocerus acuteangulatus; assembly: GCA_946811695.1. Taxonomy (NCBI): domain Eukaryota; kingdom Metazoa; phylum Arthropoda; class Insecta; order Hemiptera; family Coreidae; genus Gonocerus; species Gonocerus acuteangulatus. The sequence continues at coordinate 107,167,544 of OX328123.1, read as the reverse complement.
CAGAAACGGTTACAGATATCGCCTTAAAAATGGTTTCATTCGTTTCCCTATGTTAAGAAACCTATAAAACAAGTACCTGCAAGCATATGAACTCAAAAACGTAAGCGTTGCGATTTTTTTTTTGCGCTAATTTCGCCCCAAACACTATCTTCCAGAGGGCGGATTCAGCTGGTTAACGAACCTGACCTTTGAAATTAGACGACAGATTTTTGTACTAAATTTCATCAAAATCGGACCATTTTTGAGCTTGCTACAGAGCGAACAGACAAGCATATATATAAATATATACATATACATATATATATATATATATATATATATATATATATATATATATATATATATACAAATTTGAACCACCTATATTTTCGTGATCTATGGGATCTGAAACGAGAAAGTTTCTAGTTGGCACTTCCGGATTGCGTCGTGAGGTCAACCTCATAAGCGGGTTCTCTCTATAGAGGTAAGGGGTAACCGCCCTAAAACATCGCTTTCTAATTCAACAACTTCTTTCAAAATTTATAAGTACAATTTAATATCATTAATCAATTTATTTCAGCAAATGTATATTATTTTGTATTTATTACTTTCAGTAGAATACACAGGGATGCACAACTCAACACTGGGAGGTTGTTGAGGCACCGGGCCTGTAGCACGAGGTCAAAATAAAACCTTGCACTACTTACTAGCAAATAAGTTAAAACATCCATGTTGATTTCGTTAATAGGAACGTTTATTTGCGTTCGTTTTTCTCAGTTTTTCTATTAGATGTTGTTTATGTAATTGACATTAACAGTAAAATGAATATTCCAGTAAAAAGAGAAACGTATAATAAGGAGCAATTTTTGTTTATTTATGTTAGATCTTTCCGAACGGTTCCGAAGTCGAACAGGCCGAGTGAGCAATTTCTAGTACTGTACGTTAGTAGCCATAAAAATCTAACTACCTAACGATTTCATTGGAATAGGTGTTATATATATTTATTTTTTTTTTCAAAATATTAGCTATATTTAATCCAGTCTTTCCAAATTCAACCGGAAATAAAAACGGAAACGAGCTTAGATAGCTCAGTTCTAGTGAGTCGGACCGTCATTACATAAGAATAGCTGCACTGCATCAATAATGATAACAATATGTCAATAACAGAGGTTATTGAAATAAAACTGACGTTCCCAGACAATGAGATCTCAGTGAACCCTGTCCTCCTTCACTCTCAGGCACAGGAAGATGTACTAATAATAATAATAATAATTAAATTAAATTAAAAGATCTCTATAAATTAGATTCCGCTAGAGTTACTGCTGTAATTATTTCGACCAATGGTTTGATACCGAATACTACAGTCAGTGCCACCAAATATCTAAAATTGTGAGAGGAACACTTAATATTATCCCAGCAAGCAGTTCTACTCGATCTAGGATCGTAAGAAAATTTCTTAATGCCCATACTCAATAAATAAAGAAAATATTTCTAAAAATAAAAATAATTTTTTTACTGGTTGGAACTATCCCCCAGTAAATTTATTCCCCAGTTATCTGAGAGACCTCACCCCGATAATAATAATAATACATATATACATAATATATTAAATATGTATACATATATTTTTACATATATACATACGTATATTAATTATTTATAAGCTTTCGGAGTTAATTACAAATGGAAAAAAATTAAATAAATACATATTTATGTGTATATATGTGTGTGTGTGTGTGTGTATATATGTATATATATATATATATATATATATATATATATATATATATAAAAGATGGATAAATAAAGGAAAGGTGGATAAATATTAGAATATTGGCTGATTATTAGTATCATCAGCCAATTTCAAGTCAATATGTAGAATTCCCGTATAACAAGCCAAAAGCTATGTTATAAATTATTTCCACTCTGATTATTTATTTATTTATTCTTTTAAGGAGCTACGTAACGTAGGCGATTGGCTCCATGAAATGTTTATTTGTTACGGAGCACCACAACAGCAAGGTGATATGCTCGCATACTGCGTGAAAATTAATTCAATAAAATTAAGCAAATAGGTAAAAAAAAAAAAAAAAAAAAAAAAAAAAAAAAAAAAAAAAAAATTTAAGAGACAAAGCATAGAAAATCATTAGAAAAAAAAAATATGGGATAAAGAAAATAAAAAAATAAAATAAAAATAAATAAATAAAAACTTCAAACAAAACAATAACCGAAAGATTGTAGGAACAAATAAATAATAGAGTGTCTGATAGTTTGTTACAATATAAAAATCATTATTCTATGTCTTGAGGGATTTAATGTAAGAACATTGTATACAGAAGCCGCTCTTATGCACGCATACACACACACACACACACACACACACACACACACACACACACACACACACTCAAACATACAAAAACATTTATTTACAATCGCTTCATTAAACCATACATACGTTCTGTTGAGTCATATTTTGTCGTACAGTTTCATTTTATGTAAGTGTTGTAGAATGGTAACAATGTGTGGGCTTTTTTCAGAAAATAGTTCGGACATGTCATGTGGAATCGTTAAATAGTCTCGTGTTCTGCATTCTGTAAGTAAGTGTTTAACTGTTAGTTGTCTGTTGCATGTCTGACATATTGGACTGTCTTGTCTAGTCATGAGATGGGAATGTGTTAAATGTGTATGTCCAATTCTAAGTCTTGTAATTACTACTTCATCACGTCTTGATAGCTGTGTACTAGCTTGCCATTCATGAGTACTGCTTTTTATCTCCCTTAGGAGGTTGTCTCTTGTGCTGTACCATGAGGCTTGCCATCCAAGACGGATATTTTCAGTAATTTGTAAGTGTAAGTCTTCAGTCGTAAGTAGGTTCAAGTCAAATGATTCTCTTCCGCTTGCTTGTTTTGCTTGTTCGTCCGCTGTTGTTGATTGTCCAATATTTTCATGTCCTGGTACCCACAACATTGTTACCAGTATGTTGTGTGTCTGAAGTCTGATTATGTGTTCTAAAATTTGTATGATGATAGGATTAGTGTTGTAAATGTGTAAGGAGAGTAAACAACTTAATGAGTCCGAGCAAACTGTTATGTTCTGTGTTGTAGTTTGTACGTTAGATAGACCTAAGAGAATACCATGCAGCTCAGCGGTGTAGATGCTTGTGCTTTTCGGTAACGAGACGAGATGTTTTTCTTGATTTATAATAGCAGCTGCACCGACGCCATCATTCATCTTAGATCCATCAGTGAATAGGTAAAGGGTATCTGTGTTTGTCTGCGTTAAACGTTTGTACGTAGTCTGGTAAAAGTATTTAGAGAGTGTACTAGTCTTTTTAAATTTTGTCAGAGTCAAGTCAATTTTTAAGTTATTTACTCTCCAGGGAGGAATTGAGAGATGTCTTTGCGTGTACGTCGGTTGTGTAAGAACATGTCCATTCTCTCTATCAATCATACAGCGTACCATAAGCGGCTTTTGTTTTGCTCCTGTCTGTGTGTATATGTCTACATATGGGTTGAATAAAAATGAATTTACACACTGTGACTTTAATGACTTTGATTTTGTAACAAATTTTAGACAAATCATCTGACGTCTATTATCCAGTGGAAGCTCTCCTGATTCTGCATAAAGGCTGTTTACGGGACTGGATCTAAATGCTCCTAAGGCGATCCGGATTCCCGTATTATGCACTGTATCTAACGCTTTCAGAGTACTTGAACTGGCAGATGAATATACTATAGAACCATAATCCAGTAGCGACCTGGTAAAGGCTCGATAAAATCTAAGCATGGTACATTTGTCAGCTCCCCACTTAGTGTTACTAAGAATCCTCAATAAATTTAGCGATTTGTTGCATTTATTGAGGAGTCCTTGTATATGGGGTACCCAAGTTAAGCGTTGATCGAATGTCACTCCAAGAAATGTTAGTGTTCGTGTTTGTGTTATTTGAGTATTGTTTAAAGTTAAATTCGAATTTTGTATGTTATGTTTTTTTGTGAATATGATGTACTTGGATTTATCGTCTGAAAATTTGAATCCAGTCCTAGTACACCAGTATTCTAGAGAGTGTATTGTGTCCTGAATCGTTTCTAATGCAGTATGGTAATTGGATGATGTGACATACAATAATAGATCGTCAGCATATTGACAGTATGATACTCCTTGCGGAATAAAGCGTCCAACGGAATTAATAGCTATATTGAAGAGTGTGGTACTCAGAACACCACCTTGAGGCACTCCATTTTCCTGGAGAAAGTCATCAGAATATACTGAGCCTATCCTTACCCTGGAACGTCGATTACACAAGTATTGAGAAGTATACCGTAAAATACTTCCCTGCATACCCCAGTCGTTCATCTGTTCTAAAATTAACCTTGTCCAGAGACGATCGTATGCTTTCTCCAGATCTAGGGCAAGAACTACAGTTGATTGTTTCATTAAAAATCCATTTAGGATGTCATTCTCCAGGCGAGCTATGTGATGTAGTGTGCTATGGTTGGGCCTGAAGCCACACTGAAACTGTGACAGGTAACTTTCTTTTTCAAGATACCATACAATTCTTTTGTTTACCATCCTCTCCATGACTTTGGATAGGCAACTGGTCAAAGAAATCGGCCTGAAACTTGAAGGAGTTCGCTTGTCTTTTCCAGGCTTAAGAACAGGAATGACTACAGAATCGTTCCAGGCGTGAGGATAGGTACCAGACTTAAATACCTCATTATACAGTTTTAGAAGAACTACTAGGCCGGATTTGGGTAATTTTTTTATCATTTCATAAGAAATGTTGTCAGGCCCTGGTGTAGTGTTTTTGGTGTTAGAAAGTGTCAAGTCTAATTCTTGCATTGTAAAAGGGTCATTTAAAGGGTGGTCGAAGTTAGTTAGTATAGGTATTGGAGTCCGTTCGACATATGTTTTATGGTCAATAAAGTCGTCCGAGTAGTGCATGGAGCTGGATATTTCTCTGAAATGGTTTCCTAATATATTGCTCATAATGTATGGGTCAGTCAAGACAGTGTTGTTGTGTACTAGTCCTGTTATCGGTGGTCTGTACTTTTTATGTTGTATTTGGTTGATTTTTTGCCAAATGTCTTTTGAAGATGTGTTTCTGTTTATGGTAGTTAGGAAGTCCATCCAACATTTCTTTTTACTAGTTTTAATTACCCACTGGGCCTTAGCTTTCTTCCGTTTATAGTCAATGAGATAATTTTCGGACGGATTCCTGCAGAAGAGACGAAGAGCTTTCTTTCGATCTTTTACTGCTGTTCTACACTCATCATTCCACCAGGGTACTGGTAGTTTTCTGTAACTGTGCGAGGTTTTAGGTATACTTTGCTCAGCTGCTTCAATAATTATATTGTTAAACTCTTCAAATGAAGGTTCATTTGAAAAAGTTAATTTGCTCTCAATGTAATTTTGATACTTGTCCCATTTGGCTTTACGTGTGTTAAATTTTGATATAGATTCGAAACGTGATATATATGAATTTAGTTTAATTTTAATAGGAAAATGATCGCTACCGTGACTGTCTTCGCAGATTTCCCACGAGAAGCGAGTATGAATGCGAGCTGAGCAAGCAGATATGTCTATGTGTGATAGTGTTCCTGTTCGAGAGCACAGATGTGTCGGTTTGTTTGTATTTAGAGTGAGTAAGTCGAATTTGTCAAGTAAATTTTGAATTAGTCTTCCTCTGTTATTTGTCGTCAGTGATCCCCAGATAGAGCTCTGTGCATTTACATCGCTAAGGAAAAGCACTGGACTGGGGAGTTGTGTCAGTAAGTCGTTCAGTTCTTGTACGTCAATCTGTTCTCCTGGTGGAAGATATACAGAACATACAGTGACACGGAAAGGTAGGCGAACTGAGACCGCCACTGCTTGGATAGCTGTGTATAACCTTATTTGTTCACTATATGTACTATCAGCTACCAAGATACCAACTCCGCCAGAAGCTTTATGCCCCAAGATGTAATCATATCTGTACATGGAGTATCCATGAATGCTGACGTCTCTATCATGTTTTAGGTGTGTTTCTTGAAGTGCTACAATGACAGTGTTTATGTTTTCTTGGAGTAGGAGTTTCAGGTCTCCAATGTGTCTTTGAAGGCCGTTTATATTCCACTGGATTATAGATGCCATACTGATGTGAAAAACATATCAAGAGAAATTATAAGGAAATAAATAAAAAATGTAGGAAAACTATAGATAATACGCGGGCAAAAATAAATGCAATACACAAACAGAAACAATGAAGCTTTTAGGTTATTAAGTATGAGATAAATTGCAGTTTCAAAACATTTTGTAACCATTATTAACTGCATTTTACCTCATAGACTTCTTTTTTAAAAAGGTTTTCTTATTGTTTCCGTTTGCGTCGTTGCCTTTTAACCTTGCTGTTGTGGAGGTATTTGTTTCTTCATAATTTTCTATATTAGGGCTGCTCGCTTCATCAGTAATTTTCCCAGATTTTCTGGATTTGTAGTTGCTCTTCTTGCTCGGGGGATTGTCAGCCATTCCCTTCTTCTCTTCTTGAAGCGTAACTTCTTTTCCTTTTTGCCGAGATTCCTTTTCGACTTTATCATCATTCAAGCTTTGATTACATACCGGAAGAACATTACCATCATTTCTTGGCAGCTTCAAAATAGCTTGCTCCAGTACTTCCAATTTCTTCGTGAGTATTAGAATCAAAGATTTGAGTGATTCTAAGCTGTTTTCGTCTGCATTTCGCTTTTGGATTCTCTTAGCGTAAGAAGTTACTTCCGAAGATAATACTTCCCTCTTTGCTTCTTGATAGGAAAGTTTGTTTATTGTCATTATCCTTATTATTTCTGCTTCTTTGGCGTATACAGGGCAAGATTTGTCCCAGGAATAATGTTCAGAACCACAAAGACAGCATTTGGTTTGGGTACATGGTCCATCATGCTCGTCGAGTGCACATTTCCCGCAAGTGGGAGATTTCTTGCAGGAAGCAGCAACGTGTTTGAGTCCCTGGCATTTCCTGCACCTGAGAGGTTGTGGGATATATGGTTCAACTCGGACGCTGAGGTATCCTACGTGAATACGATCGGGTAAGCTTGGCTGGTCGAATGTTGCAACGAATAACGATGTATTTTTCGGGTTTCTTCTTGGGATGATTCGTCTTATTTCGGAAATATTTTGATCCCGTAATTCACCCAAGATTACGTCATTAGGGACGTTGCTTATCTCTCGACAGTAAAAAACCCCTTTCGTTTTATTCAAGTATCTGTGAGGTTCCACACATATTTTGGAATTGAAGAAATTATTTAATTTTAATAATTTTTGCAGAACAGTTTTGTTTTCGCAGTCTAATAATAGCGCTCCTTCTTTTCTCAATATTTTAACTTTAATGTCTTTAGATACTTGGCTTAGCCATTTGTGGATAGCAAACGGGTTTACAGTATTAAAGTCAGTCCCTTGGTCTGACATTCGAACTACCAAATATTGCAAAGAGTTATTATTATTTACATCTGAATTGTCATTTAACCTAATTTTCGTAACATCTAGGTTATCTTTGTGAAGTGTTAGTGACTCTTTACTGTTAGAACTTGGAAGATCGTTACCGCTATGTGGCGAGTTCATAATACGATAATTCAGGTTACCCTTAATTCTTCAAAGATTTATTTTTCGGTTTTCTAGGGCTTCGCCACTCTTCCTTGCTGATGAAGCAAT